>BMAW01052911.1:0-13183 GCA_019974015.1 Nephila pilipes
GATGTGAGAATTAAAGTCGAAATTCCATAGGATTAACATTACGTCCACGAAATCAAAATGGTGGATATACGGGAGTCTTAAGGTATTGATCTTTAATTAAGTGCCTCGAGCGATTATATAAATTATACATTATTTCACATTAAAAAAATTATTTTATACCTTTCAATCAATCTGTAAATAAAAACTTGATTTAAAAAAGCCTTTTTTTTTACTTATATTCGTATCAGTTTTGAATGTTAAAACTGCAAATTACTTTTGAGTCGTAAGATGAAACGTTTAAATTCTGTCTAATTGTCATTAAGGCCGCAGTAGCCTAGAGGTCATGGTCGTTCACTTGCGACCGGTATAGTTTTTGTCGAGTCGTGGGTTCGATCACTGATGCCACTAAAGGCACGCCGTGTAGCGGGGCTGATGCATGTTAAATCAATCGCGGTCCTAAATTTTCCCGCAAGCTTAGTGTGAAAGTTTGGAGAGGGAGGTGCCAACTCCAGTGTCGTCCTCGTTACTTGACCGAAGATCAAAATTATCAGATGCATCCTTAATAGCCCTCCTGTTACTTCTTAGTGCGACGTTAATAAAAAATCATCTATCACACTAATTACCATTAAAAAGAAAGTAAAATTATAGCAATGATGTTTCCAAATTTATCGAGAATATTAAAATATTCTTATCCTTTATAATGTTTGATAGTTTTTTGAAGAATAAAAATAATATTCCATCACATTTCAAATAAACTCTGTTTAAATCCGTTTATCATTAAAAGACAGAATTTAGTATGATTCTGTTGAAAGTTATTGAATGTTTTGTAAGTTATTATTCAGAAGATTTAAAACACATGCTAAGGATTTAATTTCACGTTTCACTCTGTATAAATTTCAAAACGCGAAAGACTGATTGTTTGCATTTTTCAAAATTAATTGTAATTATTGGAATCAATCGACCGAACGAAACATCAAAAAGAATAAACGAGAGCCGCATGCACAATTAATTCTGATAAAAAAAAACTATTGTTGGGATTATTATTGGCTATTGTTATGAAAATGAAGTTTCCTTTTTATAAATTAATAATGTTTATTTTTGTTTTAATGATGTTTGTATTTATTTACAAATTTGTTCGAAAATTGTATTCGTAACTGACTTCCACATACAATTTAATGAGTTTCAAAAAAGTTCCTTGAACTATTGGTGCATAACTTGTAGAAATAATTCTCAAAACATGTTTTGATTCAAAAGATGTATATATCTTCGAATATTTTAAATTTATTTCTTACAGATTGATAGATCGCTTATAAGAATGTCGCAATACGAGACTATTGGTGTTGACTTAAAATTGAGTCATTGTCAAGTGACGAAGACGACCCCAAGCTGGTCTCCCCAAAAGTAGCCAAAACTTTGTGAAATTATTGACCACACTTGAATTTTGCGATAAAGTACATCGAAAACAGTGCAACCATATTCAGATAGTAAGAGCATTTGAGGTATTTGTGTCTGTTAATAGTTCTAGAAATTAACGCTAAAGAAAGATAGCAAAAGATCAGTCGTTTCTTGGAAACCAGTGACGTGTCCATTGGGATCAGTGAAGGCTTGGATCGTGATGTTGTTGGTAGTTTCTTTTTTTTTTTTTTTTTTTTTTTTTTTTTTTTTCTTGTAAGTAATGCATTCGGTACTTTTCCATTTCGCCGGTACAAATCTCACCAAGCAGACTTTATTGGCGACAACACATAGTGTACACATATTCCGTATAACATCATTGCATCATTTTTGGCGACTTTATCGCTTGCGCCGGCAAAATGGAAAAGTACCAAGTATTCATTTGAATTCTCCTTTGTGCATTTATTTCTCATTTCTCAATATGTATTCTGTTTAGTGTTTTTAGTGTTCAGCTATGTATGAAGGGGTATCGTAGAGTTTTAGTTATTACTTAAAAATAATCGAGATAACTGGATAAAAATTATTCAACATACTTGTACTGAACTGGATACTTTTCCACAAGGGACTTCCGCTAGAAGACGCTATGCATTGGAGTGAACGGCATAAAAACAAAAAGTAAATATTACCGAAAAAATCGGTTGCTTAAATGATTATGGAAGAGATTTGCTCCTATGCGATTGGCAACAAAAACATTATTATTATTATGTGTTGTTCTATAAATTATTCAATCGGTCTATTGTGGTAATGATTGAAGATGTTTTCATTAAAATAAGTATTATTTAAAATCTCCAACAATTGAAGTTTCTTTTACGTGGAGTGAAGTCAGTTTTCCGTGTGGCTAATTAATTTAATGGAACAGTATTGTGCAGCTAAAGTGAAATGTTTAATGTAACAGCTCTCCGGAACGACAGAAAAGGAACAGCAATTTTTGAAACTCTTAATGAATAATTACATACCAATTCTGAATTAAAACGAGAAATTTGTTTTTTGACCTTACTGATTGATCCTCATGTACGTAATGTTGTAAATGATAGCTATTCATATCGATTTGTTTGATTTCATGGGTTATAAATTGAAGCAGTTCTCAAAATATCGCAAAATTTTAATTATTTTCAAAGGCTAAGGTAAAGTTTTAATTATAACTAAAAATAATCAAGATATCTAGATAAAATATATTCTGCATATTAATTGCAAATTACAGCTATTCATGTTGCTTTGTTTGGTTTCAAAAGGCCGTAGATTGAAGCAACTTGCTTTTTCGCAAAGTCTTAATTATTATCCCAGAATATTGTAAAGTTTTAATTATTACTTAAAAATAATTAAGATATGTAGGTAAAAAATTTATTCAGTATTTTAATTGATTCCTGTGTACATAATGTTGTGAATGCAACTGTTCATGTCGGTTTCATAAAGTTGTAATTTGAAGTAGCTGGCAGAGGCGTAGTTTTAATTCTTACTTAGGGTATCGTAAGAAATTATCATTATTACTACAAAATATTCAAGATAAAAACTTAACTTTGATTTAGTATTGCTTAGACTTCCTTACGTAGTCACCTTCCAGAGTTATACATTTCTCCCAGCGTTTCTTGACCTTTCCAAGGCCGTCAAAGTCGAAAGCAGATCGAACTCTATGCTTTCTATACTGCTAATTACCTCAATCTATGGCTTCCTGAAACAAAACAAAAAAAATCAACATAAATAGGTGTCCTTTATAACATTTTACGTACATAATTATCAATTATTAAGAATAAATTTTATCCAGATGTATCGGTTGTTTCTTAATAATTAATAGTTATAATTTAATGAAACCCCCTCGTACCTAGATTCATCTTATAGGCGACCTAGAGCCTCAAATAGTCCCAATTAATGAAGTTCTACTGTGCGTCGACTCTTGTTTGAGATCTTTTTTGAACGTTAGCATTACAATTTGCATTTATTTATTTTTTTATTTCTGTTGATGTAATTTTTTTCTAATTCGAATAGATGCCTACTTTTGCAACATTTCCCAAAGTGAAAATTTGTAAATAAGCTTGTACTGTTAAAAATAATTATTTGATTCTTACTGCCTGGTTAGAATCTGGTTATTCGATACCTGAACACTTAAGAAATTATGAAAGAAACAACGTGTGTGGGATTTAAAGGCTATTCGTATTCCATATCTTTTATATAAATCTCAACATTCAAAAAAAAAAAAAAAATTGCAGAAGTCACACAAACAAATTTTTTTAGGAAAAGTATTAATTAAATTCAAAACTAAAGCACATAAGCTGTCTTTTTCTTTCCAGCTGCTGAATTAATACGTCAGGGGCTTGAAAAGTACATATTTTTGTTGACAGATAGCATTATAAAAGCAAGTTGATATTACTACAATGTACTTCCCTCTATTAAACGTTACTAAGGTAAATGTAACCCTGATTTATAAATTAGTTTTGACTGCTACCGCGTCAAGTTGACACCATTGATGGGGACATAGATTCATCATTACACACCGATAATCAAGCAACAATCACAACAACGGGTCACTTCCGGTGAATCTGCTCGAAAGAAGAAAACGGTCGTTAAGGTTGAGGCGACTGTGTTTTTTGGATGAGAAAGGCGTCATTCACATGGACTTCATAGACAAGGAAAAACGATTATTGAGACATACTGCAATAAAATGCTATTTTCTTGACAATGGAAAAAAAGTGCGTCAAAGGCACATTTTTCGATTGATTGATTGTTTATCGAAACGCGTTTTTCGAAATCGAAGACTCAGCAACGCAATTCGTCTTCGATTAACAAATGGTAAAATTGTTTAGAGAAAAGGATGAGCAAGTAGGCCCGACTGAAAAATTTTAACTGAAGTACTTCTCGAGTAAAAAAGTAGCTAAAACCGATACCGTTTATAAGATCAAAAAGTAATATCCGTGTATATAAAAGAACAATAACGTAATTAAACGAAGAATAAAGAAAGTCAAAAATGCAAAATAAAATTTTTTTATTAGCCTGAACTATTAAAAAATGTCTAAGATAGAATCAACAGTTCACTAACCTTCAACAACGCTATCTAATCAATTAATACACAATGCACTAATAAAAACTAATATCAAACGTTACTGTTCCTTCTACAGGAATCTGAGCTGGGTTGCAATAAAAAACATCATAAACGGAGATTGCCAACTTGGCATCTAGCTTCTCAATTTAATTCAAACCGCTAAATAGCAAGTAATAGGATTCAACTGGACATGGTACACAACTACAATGAGTTACCCTACTTCCATTTCCCATTCCGAATACGGGTTTGAACAGATTTTGTAAATATTTTTCCATATTTAAGTTGGTAAAAAGGAAAACATTGCCAAAGCAGAAAAAAAGCACATTTTGCAGTGGCTCACTTCAACAACACGACGATGACAGAAGTTAAAATTTCTTAATATCCAACCCGACGAGGATTCCATTTTAGCTTGGATATCAAGGGGCCTTCAAAACGAGACCGGACATGTTTTTTTCGGATCCAAAGATTGAGAATTCGAATCACCGCCAGAACTGAAGGTCAATCGAACTCAGGGGTTGGTAAACCATACAGTAAAGTGGGCGAAAAACAGATTATTGCCGAAGATGATTTCAAAGATAAGAATGTAGAAATGTTTATGTGTTTTGTGGTATTGAGGAATTTCTCTCAGTCTCAAGTTGTAATGTGGTAGAACAAAGAGAGAAGGAAGTCAATTGCCATCAACAGTTTTTTCATGAAAATTACGATTATGGTCGTAGAGTGTTGTACGGTCATCGGACACAATCATACCACTTCACATTTTTTAACCGCTTTGTACATCTGGGTTCTTCTAGTTCATGTCAGTCTTTTCTGAGAAGCCTCAGGTGTAGACATTCTGATTGTAAGTAACAATACAGCAAAGTTTAAAAAATACCCGTGTTAGAAACGGGAATTAGAAATGGGGTAACTGAGAGAGACTGCAGTATGGAACGTTCATATTTCTCCTCTTTTTCTAAGAAGTCTATGAGAAGGAAGACCTTCGAGTCCCAAAAATTCAATGCCGTAACTTTTCCTGCCGATGAGAATATCTACCTTCTTTGAAGCAGATTCATCGATAGCAACCCATTGTTCTGAATACTGCAAAATTTTCGATGTATAATGACTTATCCAGGTCTCAATGACGGTGATGACTCAAAGGGAAAATACGGCGATAACTTGAGGAATCTTTCAGTCAGCTTCAAATTAGTTTGGGCGTCGTCCAACAGATGGCAACTCACAATGGTTACTCCTATTTGGCTAAGCAATTGTCGTCAAAAACATGTACTTTTTAAACCACTCTCGTACTTACTCGATCAAAAAGCTGAAATATCCATAACGCTAGAACCGAGCAGATACACGAAATCCGTTTGAGAGTGAATGAGACCAAGTTCTCCAAGCTATCATCAACCAAAGATTTGAGCTATTGACTTCTTTGTCCGCTAATAATAATAGAAAACTTAATCTGTTTACAAATATGATGTCTTCTATAAAATTCAGAGCCAATATCGAAAGAATAACATCACTTGAATAAAATTAAAATAAACGTATCTCTAAATAATAATCTTGTTATTATTTACTTGGCATATTTACTTAGATCAAATCTTACAACTGTTTTTGAACCACTTCCAACTGTCCAGTTGCCTTGAAATTCTGTATAAATACCTATGTAGTCTCAATGACAATACATTTATCTGATTTAATGATCCTGATCTGATGCTGCAAACAGGATTAGCCAGCTCCATCACTCTCTGCCTCCCCTCCCCCCTTTTATCTGTGATATCCAGTGCCATGGTCCCTTCTTGCTCTCTTCCCTCCCACCGCTATGCCATTGATATACTGAAATCGTTCTAATACTGGGATGCACACTAAACATTTTCCGCTCTAATAGTTAACTTTAAATAACCAATCACCAACAAATACCCATTATAACAGAGACCTTTCTCGTCTATCTTAATTTGATTTAAAATTAAAAATACTTTTTATCGATCTGATTCCGAAATCTCACTTTGATTCATTCTCATTCTCATTCTCACGAATTCTACCATCCAATCTCTAACTCTGTTCTGCGCAGTTATAAATGTAATTTTTACCCTATCCCTTCATTGCACTTCATAACTTCGATGTAATCTACATGATTTCATTTTAATATGAGCGAGCCTTCATTTAAAACAATTCAAACAGAAAAGTCCCTGAAATTGGTCGAAGGGAAAATCGTGAGAAAGCCTACCTTTACGAAGTGACCAGACGATGGATGTATCGAATCGGATATGATACATCATCTGTTTCTTTGACGAGTCTTGTCCTCTACAGCAATACTAAATCCAGTTAGAAAAAGAGTTCTTAGTATCTCAAAACGATATTTTCTTTTAATTTTACTTCAGTTCAATTGATGATAACAATTCATATAATACATTAACCGTTAATATTGTTCTCTAGATACACAATCCTCCTGTCTTCAAACATAGATAAATGATTATAAATATATAGATTAAAGTAAAATGTACCGTCTCTGTCAGTAATATGGAAAAACTTATTTCTTCTTGTTTTTCTCGAAGTCCTTTGATTTATGAACGCATTGCCTTACAATACTTTATCACGTTGTACGATTTGGGAAGATTTCTCTTTCCTTTGGTCAACAGTTTTCTTAAGAACCAAATTATTTCCTACTACGCATTGTAAGAGAACATTAAATAAAACTGATTTATTATAAAATCAAGATTAATTGTATGTATTTCTGAGTAGTTTATATAATCAATTTTCAGCTCGAATAATTTTTTGAACTAAATCTTCGATTTCTCTTAAAACACCATTGCTTGAGGACTTTAAAAAATTCCCGATCAATCATTTTTTTTAAAAAAAAAAATTTTTTCTTACATAACAGAATTGATTGAAACTCTCTTGAAAGTGGTTTTTGATTGCAGATGGCGATGCTAAGGCAAGTTGTTGCTACATTTGCGCTTCCATCTGTTAAACGGTACTAAAATAAATTTGACACTGATTGGTTAGTTTTGATTGGAGCCGCTTCGGAGATTCGTTTGATTATATCTGGATTCATGACTATTCACGGAAACCAAGTAATAATCAAAAGAAAGGTTGTTTTCTGAGAATCTGCTCCAAAATAGACGAAAACGGCCGGAAAAGTATTGATGACGATTTTTAAAATACGAAGAGCTTCGTACTCATGGACTTCTTAGAAAAGGGGAAAGTGATTAATGGATAATACTACAATGAATTACCTTATTTCTATTCTTGATACCCTATATCTCATTCCTTACACGGGCTTTTTCTTAATCCACCCTCGTTTCCACATGAATCAATGAATCATGAATATTGACAACCTCGTCATGTTATTAATTTGTTCCAGGCTTTATGTGGCGACTTCCTACGTCATTTTTTTATGTCATTTTGACTGTGGAACTGTAAAGAGAATTGAAGAAAAGGAGCAGACGATCTTTTCTCCACTCACTTAAATTTTAAATTTATAAATGTTAAGTTTGAGATAAATGAGTGGTTCTTTGCCTCTCAAAAAAGGACAAGAGTAAATATTACGAAAAAATCGTTTGCTTGAATGATTATGGAAGAGATTTGTTCCTGTGCGATTGGCAACCAAAACATTATTATTATTATTATGGTTGTTCTATAAATTTTAGAATCGGTCTACTGTTGTAATGATTGGAGATGTTTCTGTTTACATTAAAATAAGTATTATTTAATCCAACATTTGAAGTTTCTTTTACGTTTTCGGTGTGGCTAATTAATTTAATGGAACTAATTAATTTAATGGAACTAATTAATTTAATGGTTAAAGTGAAATGTTATTGTAACAGCTCTCTGGAACGACAGAACAGTTGCTTGCATTCCGCACACCTTCTGAAAGGAAATTGATGGTTTTATCAACACACTCCTTCCCCATATTTATAACAATTTAGCACGCATCGGTACTCTGTTAATTTTGGAGGTGTAGTATCTGGTCCTCGTTGGCGGGAGAAAATTGTTGTGGCACTGTCTCTTTTTCGAGAAAGGGGCGTGCCAGTGTAATGTAACGAAAGGGAAATTGTACTCATGAAAGAGAGGTAAGAGTGGGAACCAACTCCGAAATATGGACGACGAAGTGTAAATAAATTATGTTGCTATTTATTGCGCAAAGTAAGGAAAAGAGACAACACAGGTGGTTCTACTACAGATTGTAAAATATATCTGCCATTTTAACTGTTAACGAAATTTCATAATTGTAGTCTTGTTTAAGGCAATTGCTGTTTACACAGAGTTGCAATCAATTCATCATGACCTTCAGATTCGGAGGCAGGATAGATTATATCTGCAATTACACGGCTTCTATCAGGACTAAAAGGTTTTCTTCCCCTGATGGGCAGGAGATGAGGAATGAAAACAGGACCCAAACTTGGAATACGTTTGGGATGGAAAAATGCTGTAATATTAATGTATTCTCGGATAGTTGCACCACGCATGCTTTCGTTTATTATTATACTTTGTAATTAAAATTTAGGAATATTTCATAAATTGCAAGTTCTTCGCTTTGATACGTTAAGTAAAATATCCATTTGACATTAAAATAATAGAAATAGGTAATATAAATGTAACAGAAAATAAAAATAAAGATAATGCATTCATCGTCAAAAAAGGTTGCACCCAGAAGGAAGCAAGGCTTGTAAAAGCAAATTAGGAAATTGCTTCGTCTCTTTTAGATATGCAAATGATTAAGGTGTCAGCAAACGTGGGACGTACAGGGCCACTAAGGACATTGTAAAAGATTCTCATAAAGCTCGTAATTTTTATTCTAACTATTGTTTTGGGGTTTAATCTATAACTGTGTAGCTTTTAAGAAGAAAACGACAGCTATTTGAACTGTTGGGCGCATTTGAGAAGGGCTGTATTTTAGGATTGCATGAAGACGGATAGTTATTCCGTCGGCTTAAGCGTCAAGTCGATCGAGCAAATGTTTCAGTTTCACTCCGTTGGCGGAATAAGGTTCAAGGAAGTTATTACTCACGCCATGTGGGCTCAAGGAGAAATACATGGACTAAAAGTAGGGAAGATCAAAGAATTGTGTCCGTTAAGCGTGAAATAAACTGACACAATGCAGACAGTGATGCCCTTCTCTGCATCACCTTATAAGTGACAGTAACATTAGCCAGATGGCTGCACACTTCTGAATTGTTTGCACAGAGACCATTACGGACATTTTCCCTGACACGACAGCAACATCGCTAAAGATTGCAATGGTGCCACAAAAAATTAGCATAGAGCCATGCTGAATGGCAGCGGGTCATCTTTGGTGATGAGTCTCACTTTTGTTTTGGTGAGGATGATAATCGCAACCGAGACAACATGATCAGCGTCACGATGGACGATTTGCTGTGAATATTCCACAGACAGAGAGTAATGGTATGATGTGAGGTTTGGCATGAAGTCGGATCTCCGTTGATCTTTATCAGAGCCACTTTGACGACCCAAAGGAACGATAGGGAGGTCCTTGGACAGTTGCCCTTTCCTCTTGTAAACGACCATACTAGTTCTCTATTTGAACAAGACTACACTCGTGTTCATACTACTGTCATCTTAAGAGCTTGTCTCGCAGACAAAGAGGTTATGCTGAAAGTAATATTATCGCCCTGTTCTGTTAAATTTGTAATTTAATTATAAGTTTTATTTAAGCCCAATAATACAGTTAAAATCAACTTTGAAGTTTTCTTTATTTAGAATTTTCTTTTATTTAAAAAGTGCATCACGGTACAAAATTATAAGGTATTGGCATTAACCTAGAGTCTAAACCTTTAACATCAACCGGGTAATCTAGTGATCCTTCTCTATTTTCAACCTTTTTTGTCAACTATTTTTTATCCTTTTCCCCCCAAACATTTAGATCACAGATACACACTGCTTGGCGCAGCATAGCCAAATTTGTGGTCCGTGCATTATAAACCTCTTCTTTCACTCACTTATTAACCCTTTAATTTATCTATGCTGCTGCATTTAGGCCACATTATTTTACATAAAATCGAGAAGCCTGCGTAAATTTGTCAAGAATTTAGTAAGACTAATACAAAAGAAAATTAAATGAAATATAAACGTACAGCATTGAATATAATTTTTCTAAATTACTCTTATTGTGGTCAATAATTCTTACTAACTAGCTTTAAGAACAATAATATAAATGTAATGTTGAAATATCACATTAAAAATGATAATTATAATTATATTATTCAAAGACATATTAGAAGAACTTAAAGTAAATTTTAGGTATGTTAATATAAATATAGGGAACATCCAAGTAAGCTTCCATTAATAATTATTGTTGAGAAAGATTTACTAGGTGCATAAACTAATAAAATATCGAAATGAAAAGGGAATTTTTTTTTTTTCGAAAAATTAGAATTTATTTGGAAGGTTGCTTGTGACCTTTGAAAACTGAAATTTAGAAGGAAAAAAATTAGCACATAATTCAGTGCGCATTGAAGCTTCTAGAATACGGTCTTGTAGAGTATAATCCAATGGGGGTCTTCCGACGTAGAAAAAGTTCCTAACTCCTACCTATCGTGCCACCGATTCTTTTTTGGAATGTGTGAGGGCATCTGTACCTGACAAAACAATCATCCCCGAGCCGTTAAATTCAACCCTTCAATAAACAATTCCGAGTCAAAAGTTCACGTTCTTTCATCCTGAAAGGGTGGGCGAATCTCTAAACTATAATTTCGAAAAATAAATATTAAAACAGATTCGACCCAACCCAGTTTTCTGAAGAAGATGGCCAAGAAATCGCTTCCACGTGCACAAACTATCTTCACTTTCATTGGTGGGCGCGTCCCCATCCCCAAATGACCTAAAATGCAGCCCAGGGTGGACTCCGTCGTCCGCGTGACTTACTTTCACTCACGTCTGCCCCGGACCACCCTCGCTGGAGAGCGTTACTCACAACTAGCGGTTTCTGAAGAAGATGCGCACAAAAAAGGGCGGAGGACCTGTTAGACACCGAAGTGACGTCATGGTTGTTTGTAGGGTGGACCGAAATGCAACTGGTGGGCAGAAGCGCAAGGATACAGGCTAGATTTTCTAAAAATCTAGAGCGAAAATCCTTGGAAATTTTTTTATCCAAATATTGGAAGTGTTCAGATATCTTAGTACAGTGTTGTTCCCAACTAGGGATGGGAATTTCTTTTCTTTTGGATGGACTGTGTTCCTAACTGTTCTTATTTATTTTTAAGGAACTATTCTTTATCCTGCACATAACATTATTCACTTGTTCTTAAGATTTCTCGAACAAAACCTCAATTATATTCTAATGAACATAAAACCATATAATTACTTAGAATGATTACTATGAAAATTTTAGCAAAAATCAAAGTTTGGTTGAATTTGAGGAAAAAAAGCTTGCTTTTTTAATTAAACTAATATTAAATAGGACATTATTTCCTAATTTTTTCAGCAGTGAATATAAAATATTTTTGATAATTTCTCAGTATGAGCATTTTTTCATATATTTACAAGTTCAAAATAAACAAATTAATTAAAATAAAGGCTGATAAAAAGAAATAGAGAAATTATTTTTGTATCATATAGTGTATTGTGAACTTTAGACGAAATCATTTAATATTTTAATAGAAAAAAATAATTAAGAAATCCACTTTTAATGCTTTTATATGCAGTGTATAAGATGATATACTCTTACTAAAACACACAAAATAAAACAGATACTTTTTATTTTGGTTTGCAGTACTTACAAAAATTAAATACTACGTGCATAAACTTGTTTAATTCTTTTCAATATTTTTAGTAAAAGAAACAAATTAATATAAAGATACACATTAAATATACCAGACCATTTAACTTCATTTTCTAATCTTAGTTGCTGGCACCTAATAATAAGAATCAAAATTAAGACAAAAATGACGCAAAAAAAATTCTTAGCAAATCATACTCAGATTTGATCAAATTTATCAATATATATAATTGATTTTGCATTCGTATATATAAATCTGCTATAATAAAACATCTTCGAGTTAGATTAAAAACCCTAAAATGCATGTTGACAGTCAAAAATTTTCTTTGAGAGAATTATTAAGGTTTAAGCAAAGTTTTTATGTATTACTAGGCACATCACACAAAACGGAGTTTTTTTTAGTTTTCTAATTCCGATAAAAATGCGAGAACTTTAGAATTGATTCTTAAATTTAAAAATAAATTAGATTGCAAATAAACAATACAATTAGATGGAAAGCATTTCACTTTTTGATTCCACTTGAGCGTGGAAATTGAGTACGAAGTGGACAACTGAACCGAAGACCTACCTGTCGGAGTAACCTATTCCAGTTCGGAGTTACCGTTCTTCAATCTGCTATGGTAGGTCTACTAGAGAACCTATCAAAACAGGTCTCCTAGTTCCAAGACCTACTTCGCCAAGTCTTTTACTCCCTGCGGAAAGAACTTGTTCGGAGGAATTTTTTCAGTTTCACTCTAGTTCACCTGGAGCTGTTCGATCTAGTTTTTTTTTTTTTTTTTACTTTTCCGTTCTTATTGCGTTCTCGCTACGATGAAAGCTATCGAGACTCATCCGTGCTCTCGTCAATTAACAGTTCTATACAGGAACTGCTTGGGCGGGGTATAGGTGTGTGATGTTCTGTTTATCAATAAAGAGATTATGCACCTTGGGAGGAATGAGGGGAAGGCTGGCAATATCTTCGGGCTTTCGTGCATGGCCTTCCGTAACACGTCGTGTTATAGAAG
>BMAW01052916.1:0-28105 GCA_019974015.1 Nephila pilipes
ATATATATATATATATATATATATATATATATATTATATATATATATTATATATATATATATATAAGTTTCTTTTAAAATGAAATAGGAAAAATTCTAAGAAATTAACAATTGTAACATTATGCCTCCTTGTCATTTTATAAAGCTTCCTATATCCGTTAAAATTCTCAAACTACTGTTTGGAATTGTAAGAACTTTATTAAATTAAATTATAGAAAGTATTCTACATTTCTCAGACATTAGTAAACAGAGTCTTTGTGAAAATATCAGATCTCACATTCTTTTAGTCGAGTCATTGTTTCCTGTCTATATAACACTTAACTCCGGTATGTAGAGGTAGTGTTGCACTTTAAACCAGGAGGGATGCAAATTCACATGAGCCAGCGTTATGTGGGAGGTAGAGAAGTCAGCTCAGATGTCGTCTGTTTATAAAAATAAACCTCAAATACATTATTTGAATTTTTGATAGTAAAATTTTCTAGGCAACGTGTTTCCAATGACATATTTTCCACCAAATATTCTAATGGTTTTCGAATAACTGTTATATTAATAACTGAATATTAGAGTTGAAACAAGCTTTACAATATTGTATTGGACACAAATATTTTTTACTTACATTAAAAAGAAATGTGCACTATAAATAAGAAAATTGGAAATTTTTACAGCTAAATATCATTGTTGCTGCCGAAAAATAAAAATAAACCAATCAACGTTTCTTTAACAATTTATTTTTAAAATTCGTCAGTGGACCTATTTTGTCGATGACTATAATAATATCATAATAAGAGGTCGATAAAATGATACTATTTCTTGAATTAATTTCAAGCATAAATAAAAAAATAAATTTTCTTTTTCTATGTTTTTAGATTCATATAATCCAATAAATTTCCAAGAGTTGGATTATAAGTTAACGTATGAACATTAAATGTTTCATAAGAAATAAATTTTTGAGTGAATATTTCTTTGAAGGAATTTTTGAAGATTCAACACACACATTAAAAATTACAAAAATCATATCTTTATAATTTACTTTATAATAACTGATATGATTCACAAAATTCCTTTATCTCTATGATACTGTTTTATTTTTCAATAATAAATGTTTTGAATATAATTTTAAACATGTATACATATTTACAATAGCTTTCCTACTGGAGACGGAGTTTACAAATTACTTAATATGTACAACGTATTTTGGAAAGTGTTTATTGTTTATTTATAGAATACTTTTAGATGCTCATTTATTTATATATTTTATTAATAATTCTAGAAGTGTATAGGGTTACGTTCATATTTTCCAAACATTGGAACGAAATATTTTGTGGTTATAAGTCACTACAATATTTTTTGATTTCATCGACCGAAGCAGGTCATTTAGCCGAGTGGTCATTTTAGACAGCTAATGCCTCGAATTGATTCTCTCGTTACTTGTATTTGATTCCGAATGCCACTGAAAAAAAGGTTTGTGAAAATTTGGTGAAGAGATTTAAATCTGTTGGGCCTCAGAGTAGTTTGATAAAGATGGATGTGCGAGCAGATGTCATTTTTAAGAAATATTCCGGCTATAAATCATTTGATTATTCGTATGCATTACAGGAATTTCAAAATGGCGAATTTTTAACCCCCTCCCCAAATGAGCTACGTATACAATCCTGGTGCATAAACTCGATGAAACCAAGTAATTTTTGTTCATATTAAGAAATCATCATATGTGATATGAGGAAGACACTATATACTTTAATTAGTGCTTTTGGTCTTAAGTATTTTTTCTTTTATAAATATTTATATTAATGATCTTAAAAACTGTTATTTTTGTCAGTTTAACGAATTAAAAAATAAAAAATATTCGACTTTATACATTCAACTACTTCTTTTTTTCCTATACATTGCCAGTAGTATAATCAAGTACTAAAAGTGTGATCATATTAATCAGAATTTTTATTATAAGTCTATTCTTTCTTTAAAGTATACCTTAATTCTTACGGTTCATTCGCAGCATATTTGGGTAAAAAATAATTTAAATATTTTAGTAAACTGTCATTATTTACAATAATAACTTTTATTTCTTTGTAACAAATCCAAATAAATTTTTCGAAAGTGGTGATCAGTATTCCACCTAATCTGTAATACTTTTACCTCGAAACCTTATCAGAGAAACTTCCTCCTATCCTAGAAACCTTATCAGTGATGCGTGTGAAAAGAGATTCATTCACAAACATTTTCTCAAAATTCATCTTCAGATAGGTACAGGTGAAAAGTCCACAAGCGCATCTTTAGAATTGATTGATTCATTGAATGGATTCGATTCAAGCTGCTACTAAATTATAATTTTAGAGGTGTAAAGAATTTTTTGAAATCTGTAGGATTTAAAGTTGTGCGGGAAAGAAGTGTGTACAAAAAGCAAATTTATTCTTAAGAATCGTATAAGAAATATTGAGTTTAAAATTATTTAAACATCTCATCGCAATGAATAAAAGAATTCACTGTAATTTTTCAACCATCGTTCACAGAAAAAAATTATTGATAGAGGACAGTTAAATAGAAAAAAATTAAGATAAAGAATGACGTACACATTGAAAATTTGTTAAAGATATCAAGTACATAATTTATGCTTTTGAAATACCTTGGGTTACTCACCCTTTCTTTTAATGAACATTGATTTTTTTTCTTCAAAATTTTAAGAATTAATTTCCATTTTGTTAATTTAAGGAAGTATAAAAGTTAAAAATGATGGTTCATGTAGAGGAAACTAAATATTACCGTGATTATTGTTTCAATTATTTTCTTTTTCTCAAGCGTAATCATAGTATACAAAAAAACTACTGATCGTATAAGCAAATTAATCACATTTTTTATTGCAAAACCTATTCTTTCTTTAAAGTATATCTTCTTAGTTTGAGTTCCATGATCCATTAAATTTGTTTCAAACGATCATGACATTTTAGGGAATTGCTTTTATTTCCGATATTAATTTTAATTCTTTCTTTATTTCAGATTTATAGGAAATATTCGCCTGTAGTGATTATTATTTCTAATTAAAAACTTAAATATGATGTATTTGGTACTTTACAGCGGAATGTTTTTAAATAATTTTTAAGTGGCTGCTGTAAACAAGTAGACATGTTAGCACACTAACAGCTGCGGGGTTTGTCGAATCGTAGGTTCCAGACATGATAACACTGATTGCCCATCGTGAAGCTGGGGCTAATTCACATTAAATCATCCGAGGCTCAACTTTCTCCCGTTACGCAAGGTGTGGAAGTTAATAGAGCGGGTGCCAACTTACGAGAAGAACATTGGAACAATAACTTGAGCTAAAACTCTTAAACTCAAAAAATCAATGGCAATCATTAGCAAAATCATTTTTTTTTTCTTTTTACTTGGCTTTATATTATTTGACAAATTATTGCGTTTTTTTTTTTTTTTTTTTTTTGAAAATTCTAAGCATACAAAGAATTACTTTTCGTTTAGAAATGATAGAAACAAATAATTGATTATAATGAAATATTACAAGTTGTTTTCTTTCGATAATTTATCACTAAATTTCATATATGTGTAGAAACTCTCAAATTATCGGTTGGGATGAATTAGAAACCATTGAATTTAAAAATCTTTATCAAATCTTAGACATTGGTAAACAAAATGCCATGGTGGTGCATTCATGTGTGGCTTATATTTCAATCGAGTCGTGTTTACGACAGAAAACACCACAAAAGGCAGGTGTGTTGGAGTGCTATTGCATTTTAAATCATTAAAGATTCAAATTCTGTTAATCTCGCGTTGTGCGTTAAATTAAGGTTTTAGCTCAGGTGTCGTCCATTTTGTGAAATGTTCTTCGAATGAAGCATTTTAAAATGCTATTTTGATTAATGCTAAGTTTTCAAATGCAACTTTCACCAGCAGAGATGCTAAATGCTTAAAATAATTATTATGATGTTGAAATAAATATTTAATCCACAGCAAATGATAAAATATTGTATTGGGTATATTATCCTTAAGAGATATTAAACATAAAATGTTCATTCAATTGGTAAAATGGAACTATTCAAAGATAAATATTTTTATTTCCATCCCAAAATGAAAATAAACAAGTCAACGTGCATTTTACACACCATTTTGAAAAGTAATCACTTACAACATTTTGTCGTTGACTAGAACACTACAGTCCGCGGCGCTCAATAACATGGAACCATTACAAGCATTATTTTGAAATAGAAAGGTCAAAATACTAATTTTCTACCTCTATGCTCTGAGGATAAGCCATCCAAAAAATTTGAAGTGGTTGGATTATATCACTTGAAAACATTACTTTTCTGCTGGAGGTAGAAAACTATTCTAAACAGAATATTGTTTTATTCTCTGCAATAGACTATTTTATTCGTTGAATAAAATAATAATGAAAGCAGAGACTGCAATAGATTCAAAGATTCTTAAAAAAAATTTATGTTTATTTATTGGTTATTTATCGAAGCTGATTGCTTTATATATAAATTATTGAAATTTCTATATATCTATTGGTTTACGTTTATTGTCCGAACAATAGAAAGAATTATTTGCTGCTATAAGTAAGTCATTACAATATTTTTGATTTCAAAGACCGATGTAGGCGATTTAGCCGAGTGACCATGGCAGAGAGAGAATGTCTCGAACCGTCTCTCTTGTTGTCTGAATTTGATTCGCAATGCCACAGTCGTAAGAAAACCGTCGGTTATTCCTTAAAAAATGAATGCAAAAATATTATGAAGCGCTTTAAATCCGTAGGTTTCAGAGTTGCGAGAGAAAGATGAGTGTGCAATCGGATGGTATTTTCAAGAAATATTGCGTAAAAAGACATTTATGTTCTTTCATGCATTACAGGAATTTTAATTCTAGATTTTTTTCCCAAAATGAGCTGCTTATATAGACCTGGTGCATAAAATCGAATTGAAGGAATAAGTTGCTTTCATATAGAAAAATCATCATATGATTTATGAAAAAGACAGTTTATACTTTTAAATGTGCTTTCGGATTTAAGTTTTTTTTTTCATTAAATAGTTTTTTTTTTCAGATTTAAAACGTCCCTCTAGTTTTGTTCTTTTAAAAAAAATTAAAAGCTTAAAATAATTGTACTTATTAATTCAATAATTTCCTTTGTTCTATACAAGGAATATAAACAAGTACATAGAATGTGATCAAATTATTCATAATTTAATTAATAAATCTATTCTTTTTTAGGGTATATCGTCATAATTTAGGCCCATTTTAGCATCTTTTAATAACAAGCATTATTATTTCCGAAATTAATTTTCTTTTTTCACACCTATATCGCCAGTGATGTTCATTATTTTCCCTAAACGGTTACATAATATAATTTGTTTTTTGCTCGGTCCCTTATTAGAAAAAAACTGCATGTTTTTGGTGCGTGTGAAAAGAGATTCAGTCACAAACATTTTCTCGATACGCATCTTCACTTATAAGAAAAAAGCAGTCATATGTCATTCTCAGAACGCCTTATGATTGTCTTGATTGAGTAACAAGATGCAGTCAGAAAGCCAGTCTCGATGCCCATCTTTCTACTAATCCTGGAAAAAGAACCACGGAGTTTGAGGAATGCATGAAACAATTTCTGGTAATAACAGTCAAAATTATCAGTATAATTCTTTGACACAAAAAACAGCTATTACTCCGTTGAGTAATGTAATTATTTTATGAGTCACAAATAAGTTTTTAAAGGAAATCTTAGGAATCATGACCTCTCTATAACTATGATTTCAACAATATTTTATTTGCAGTACCTGCAATCGAGTTCAGTCCAAACCAGCTCATTGTTTACATTTTAACTAAGTTCCTTGATGCAACGCCACTACCCACTATTCCAAAGGAAAGATCACTTGTTACTATCCCTACAGGGATTTGAGAATTTATTCTAAATTTCACACAAAACTGTAAAAGGGAATTTGAAACTCATTTATATTTAACGACTAATATAATCCATTATTACACGTAAGAACGTTTCACTGAAACAGGACTATTCGAAAGCATAAGTAAAGCTTCGCCTTATAGGACTTGGCTCGTGTATATGACATGACAATGATCCTAATATATCATTGATTCATGATCAGTGTAAGAGTATTTATTCATTAATTTCTCACTAAAACGCAACATGAGGGCTATTTGCAACAGAGCTCGAAATTTTAAATCACGGTCAAATAACGAAGACGTAACTTGAGCGGGATCCTCCCTTTGTTAACTCCCGCAACATGCCATGTTAGGACTAAGGATCTCGAGAGATTTAGCGTACATTAACCTAACAACATGATAAATACTTAGTGGTATCAGGACACAAATTCATGACAAGACGAATACAGCACTTATCGCGTGATCTCTACCCTGACCAATAATGTACCATGGTGACTGAATCAGTATTAGAGACAGATTAAAGAAAAAAAATGTAGGATGTAAAGTATTTAAATGTGTATCAAAGAATAAGTATTTGTCCTATCACTTGCAAACCAAAATTATAAACATTTTAATATTTCCCTGTGATTGCCAGAAAAGTTAAGTTTATATTTATTATAATTATAGAATCAGAAACATTTTTTCTACAGAAATGTTTATTTCCTAATAATAAAAGCCCAATAACTAAATAAACTAGTGTGTAATTAAATGTTTATTAAGTTAATAGAGAGTTGTAAATATCACTTATTTTCCAATAATATTCATGCGAAACAAATACGCAAATGTTGGCGAATGGATTACTTTTGAACGTGATAAAAATTGTGTTGGCAAATAACTGAAAAAACTGTAAATTAATTACAATAATATGATCCATGATCATTACTTTATAATTTTTTAAAAGAGAACCTATATAAATTGACATTCAGTTTCAATCAAATTATTGCTTCTGTGTGTCAGTACGTAATAAAGTAGGAAATGAACTTTAGTTTGTGACATTAATAACACGAGCGCCTTTACTGTTTTTCAATCAATACGTAGTAAGCACAATTTAAAGTTAAAGGGAATTTTGAATTAGTTCGGCTGAATTGTAGGATTTTTTTTATTATGGAGTTTAAATGTGATTTTTTTAATGTTATGTCACCGACATCGAACATTATTTAGAGCACTAATACATCACTAATGATGGACAAGAGATTCGTCGATTAACTTCCGACAGAGGACTGACCTAAGATATCTTTCTCGAACATTTCGCAGCATGGAGCAGAAATGAATTAGCTAACCGCTCTACGAGGAGATGGTTAAAAGCAAACGAGATGGTGAACCATCTATAGAAGATAAAATCCTTTCCTTTGGTGAAGTTGACAAATATCAAATTCCTATTCGTCAGCACGTGATGACAGAAGAAGCGATTTCGGCATCCATTTTTGACACCTTCGAAATAATAATCATCCTTTGGTATAGCAAATATATCCATCAGTCAAGAGAAATCAGATATAAGAGGCATCTAAACGCTGGCAAAGTCATTCTTGTAACACTCAAATAAGACTAGAAAATGGAACTTCTAAAACATTAAGTTGTATTTCGCATCGTAATAGACCATCACTTGAAAGCTTTGCTTCACATCTCGAAAGGACAGAAATTCAATTGCAACAAAAGCATTGTGAACAGATCTTCCAATAATTATTTGATGAGTTACGAAAATTCAGATGAGTTTTATCGAGAACAAATGAAAACTTAAGAAACAGATACAAAATGTTTTTTTTTTTGCAAATCAAGCTCAAAATGCAGAATTCAGTAAACACTATGTAATGAAATCGACAAAAAACACATTTCGTAAAACACATCTCGATGGGTCGAAGAAAAGGTGATTCAAAATTAAATGTCCCGGGCATTTATTAAATCGCAAAAATGCTCTTCGTACGGAAAATCATAGTGAAAAAAGGTCATCAGAGTATCATACTGATGAAACGAAAGTCAAGAAAAAGTCAAATTCCTCTCTACATTCTCCCACATATTCTGATGCAAAGTCAAGTGTATGTGATGTATGTGAAAAGAGTTTCGGATCGAAAGAAGAGAGATTCTGTGGCAAGAGATTCTGTGCTAAATCAAATCTGTATAGACACCGTCTTATTCACACTGGAGAAACGTCATATGATTGTGATATTCAAGCAGAAAAAATCTTATTCATACCGCAGAAAAGGAATTTGTTTGAGATGTGTGCAGGAAAAGATTTAAAGAAAAATATGGTTTAAACAGGCAACCTCTTATTCACACCAGAAAAACGGCTACAGGTTTGCGAAAACAAATTGAAGTGGAAAAGATATTTCAAATTAATTTGTGTTACACACTGTGGAGAAACGACATATCAAAGTAATGTTTTGGGAAAGAAATTCATAAGAAAATGTTGCCTCAAATGTCGATAACCTATTCCAGGTTTAAAATAATCGAAGTATTCCAAAGGATAGTCTGCTAGACAACTCACAAAATTCTTTTCGGTTACATTCGAATTTTTAATCACAGCTTCTTAACGAAATTGTTATTGGAGACAATAGTTATTTTAGAATCTAGAAAATCCTGAATAATTTTATCGTGAACTTATGAAGTGATCTTGGGAAAAATGATTTACAAATAAAAAAATTTTAAATTTAAAGAAGCAAAATCATTTTTAATAGATTATTGAATTTTTTTTAATAACATGACGCAAAGACAATAGATTTAATCGCTTTCCTTTCAATTACAATATGTATTTTTAAAGGAATTCATCTATGGATTTAACAATTAAATATTTTTTTTAGTTTTAGTTTCACTGCATTATTAAGTCATAAGACTGTTTTGGTTTTAGCACATTGTTTATTATTAATCTATTTATAATATATATAGCGAACTTTCTGAACATGACAGAAATACATTCCCTGAACGAAAGAACAAATATTAATAATTTGATACAATTAACAATTAAATATACTATATATTTTTTGTCATTATTTAAAATTTCGAATATTCATTACAACCCTCAAACTATGGGGTGGAATTGTATGAGGTAAATTCGATTGAATTTAAAACTTATTAATTTTAGACATGAGTAACCGTGGTCTTGTTGAAAACATCAGATCCCGATTTCTGTGAGTCTAGGCGTGGTTTGGAGTACAAATTCCTCTAAAGACTTTAGTGCATACGTACTGTTGCATTTTAAATCAGTCGGAAATCACATTCTCATAAGCTGGCGTAATCTGGAAGATTGGGGTCTCAGCTCAATGCCGTCCCTTAATAGAAATATCTGAAATATGCAGCAATTGAAAATGCGATAATTACTTGATCAGTGCAAAGTTTTTTTTTAATGAAGCACTGTCTCTTAAATATTCTAATGTCTCAAAAATAATAATAATTATTATATTTTTAGCTAAATATTAGAATTACAGCAAACAATAAAAATTGGTGGGGACACTAATATTCTTTGCAGATATTAAAATTAAAACCCTCGACTCTTCAGGAAACAGTAATATTCGCCCTGCAGGACTTGTTTCTTGGATATGAGGTGTCAATGACCCTGAGATATGACTGATTCATAACCTGTGTCAGATATTATTTATTAACTTCGCGCTAAAATGTAACACGAGGTCTAATTGCAACTGCTCTTGAAACTATAAATCGAGGTCAAGTGACGGGGAGGACACTTGTGCAGTAACCTCCTTCTGAGATCTCCAACTCCCCTCCACGTTAGGACTTGGGATCTGGACAAATTTAAGGTGCATTATCCAATCAACATGACAAATGTTTTGAGTTATCAGGGCTCAAATCCACGACAAGACGAATACAACACTAGTTACGTGTTCCTAAACATGATCTGTAGTGTACCACGGCAACTGAATCAGAATCAGAACAAAGATTCAACAATATATTGTAGGATGGAAAGCATTTAATTGTTTGTCTGCACACAAGTATAGGACCTAACACATGCATATAGAGACTATACATCTCGTAATATTTCCTGGGATTACAAGAAAATTTAATTTTATATTTATTATAATCAGAATCAGGAATATTGTTACTGCAGAAATCTGTATTTCACAAAATTTCTGTAACTAAGTAAAGTATTGTGTAATTAAATGTTTAATAAGTTAATTGTGAGTTGTAAAATTATCTGAAAATAAGTGAGTTTTACAAATAACTTATTTTCAGATAATTCCCAAAGAAGACCAAATATGCTGATGTTGGCATGACCACTGGGCTTCCACAGCCACATTAGGTTCTGGTAGTGAATCCACAGTATTAGTGTAGCTTCTGTATACAGCAAGTTTGTGTGTGTTCTTAGAAGCAACGTGACAGCTCTTAGAGACGAACTTAGAGTGAACTTTGTCAGAGTGTAAGGATGACATCTGGCTGTTCAATTTCCAAACTTCCACTCCACGCGTCCAAGAAATCATTTAACCCCGACTACCAGTGTTGACCCCGAGGCACGACGGATCTTTATTGATATCAGGACTCGAACCCAAACCACCCCGGAAACATCTGTAGTCATGAAATTGAGATCATGGGGATTTGTCTATTTCGGGGCTTTGTATGATTATATGCTATATTTTAAATTTGCATTTTTACAACTTTTATTTGAATAAGAATTTTCTACCTATTTAAATTTTAAGAATGACATATTTCAAGAACTTTTTATTTTCTTTTGAAGGCTTGTTCATAAACGCATCCGAGCCTATCGAACTCTTGTTGGATCGTCGGGTGGGTCATCCAAGGAAAAAAAAGAAATAAAACAGGAATTGAAATTTTAAATTCTTCAACCCAAAAATAAAAATCTGCTGCATGAGCAAGAAAGTGATAAATAAGAAACAAATTTAATAATAGGAATATAATTCATTTAATATTCAAGGAGCCATTCTGTTCCTTGTAAAACAGGGGTACGTTTCCGAGAAACCATCACAACTGATACTGAAACATGATTTGAAGAAACACAAAATTTGCAAGCTGTTTTTAAATGTGCAGATCTGAAAACAAAATATTATGTTCGGAGTAGAGAGAACATTTATTTATTTATTTATTCCGATTGCATTCAACATTGAATTCAATTTCGGTTTACTAGCTGGGAGAGTTGCTAAAAATAAATAGAAAATAAATTATAAATAGATAATTACCTGTTCCACTATAAGACGTAAGATTTATGAATATACTGTAAAAGAAGTGTGTTCAAATTTTCAGTTGAATAAATTATAAATTATATTTAAGTTTGCAGTATTGGTTGTTTCTCAGAAATGTCCAAGATGTTGTTTCCAATCATGTACCTATGAATATCTTCAGATTCATACTATTACTTTGAAGTAACCGAGAAATCACTGGATAAAATTTATTCTGTCTATTAACTGATCTTTATGTGCTTGATGTTGCAGCTATTCATGTAGATTTTTTTGGTTTTATGAAGCCGTAGATTAAAGTAAACTGCATTATGTGTAAAGTAAAGCAGAGTGTGATTAATTCCACAATAGGGTTACATTGATAGGATCAGAAACGCTGGGAAACATGCATAAATATAGAGGATGGCTATGTATATAAAATTCTTAATAACAATAAATAAAAGTTGAATTTCTATGATTGTTTTTGTAACAACTATTATTTGATATCCCAGTGGTACGATTAAAACCTCATGATACTCTGGTATTATTATTATTAAAATTTACGATACTGTGGGTTTTTACAATCTATGGCTCTATGAAACCAAAAAAATCAAATTTTAAAAGCTTTTTTATTGCTGCGAAACGACGTAAATAAACAGAATAAATTTTATCCACATATATCTCAGTTATAACTTAGTATTTAAAATATTACAATACCGTTTAATATAATATTTCTTTGAAATAACGTACTACACAATTCGTATTGACCCAAATGATTGAAAACATTAAAATAGAATATATTAGAAAACTTTTGTATGGATTACTCGGGTAACATGCAAAAACATTTGTTACCTTTTTTTCAGATTTGACATTGGAGTATTTCAAAATAATATATTTCGTTAACAATCAGTAAAATTTCTGTTGATGAATGACTATAGTCTTTAACAAATAATTTTAAAATATCTTGCTTTGAATATGTTAAGACATTTCCCGAAGGCTTGAAATGTTAACTTTATACAGTAATTAAACTGAAAGAGATAGTGAGTTTCTCTTAAGAGATAACCACTCTTTTGTCGTAGGGTAGCCAAATTTGTTTGTTTCGAACACCAGATTAACGTTGTTAGGAACAAACATTTCAATGCAAAAATGTACAAATGCACTCACAGTCAGAAAGTGCGATTTGAATTAGTCATTGTTCTACTGTTTTTCCCCATTTCAAGCCCCATAGAGTTCAGAGAGGTCATGCCCGTAGTTATCAAATGATTGCGTAGCATGTCGGTCAAGGAATCTACATTAATTGCGTTTTTTATGTTGCGTTATCAATTCCATTTTTTCGACCATTGGCATTCCTTTTATCATCCTTGTCAAATGCTTTTATTTTTGCCAGAGCTTCAATTATTTAGTACCTATCTGTTTTGGTGTGTATTCGTTACATAAACTTTAACGCCTCTCAACCTTACACGTACACGTCCTCTCAACCTTAAGTAATTTTGGGTACTTGTCTAAAATAGCGGCGCCTGATGATAAATCGCCAAGCGACTAAGAAATATCGCCAAGTAGGTGGCATCAAAAGATAGGCTTCACGAGTTTGGCGAAGACTTGGCGTAATCGTAATTTGACGGGCGCCGTTATAACAGACAAATACCTAATTTTATTAGCGCAAAAAGGACGGTGAGCCAAATGAATTTTAGCCATATAAAATTATCAATGGCTAAATTAATGAAACGTTTTGTAAGTTCAGCTAATATTGTTCGAGAGCCAATCAATGAAGACATGGTGTGTGTGCCTTAATCAAATAGACGCGGAACGCTCTCCCAGACCGCAACCCCAGTGCACCGAGGATAGTAATCAATTTTCATCTAAATCACTGTTAAGAAGCATTGAAAAGGGTCTTTGAAGGAAGCATTATTCAAAAGTAAATTTCTTAGGGAGTCCTCAAATCATTCTTAAAAAAAATGTCGTTTGTGTGTCTCAATTATGACACGGGATTCAGGAAAAAATTGTTTGTCACTGAATATCATCGCACCCTTATCAGACAGGGATACTTGTTTGTGAGTGCGTGGGAAAGAAGTTTCAGTCTCAAACATCATCCGAATAGGAATCTTCGGAAACATACAGAAGAATAGTCATATGTTTGTAGCCTGTATGCGATAAGATTTTGTCGGAAATCTAATCTAAGTACACATCTTCATTATCACACTCAGAAACGCCTTAAAATTGTCTTTTTTTAGGAAAGAAAGGCATTTCGGGAAACAAGTCTTGATTGCCATCTTCCTACGCAGATTGGAAAATGAAGGATAAATCTATAATGTATATGGGAAGCCCTTAACGATAATAACAGTCAAATATGTCAGTATAATTACTACACAAAACCAAAATTACCTCAATTTCTCTGTGTGGAGTATTGATTTTAGGAATCACATATTGTTTTCTAAGAATATTTTCAATAGTATGATCTCGGGTGCTGCTCATAGCGACAGCATTGAAAGGTAAAAATAATGTCACAGATTACAATAAACAGACATAAAGAAAAAAAATAACCGTTTTTAGAATACTTTAAATATCGAAATTTTGCCTTTATCATATACATAAGAATTGAGGCCTCGCAGAGTGATTTACTCGTCAACTATATAATTAGAAAAAATGACAGACTTTTAGGATGGATACAGGAAACAGATTTAAGACGTAATATTTTCTTTATTCGCTGCAGTATACTATTGTATTAGTTATCTTCGTTTTAGTAGCTACAATTATGTTATAAGGAATGCCTTTCTTGTAATGAATAAATGATTTTTATAAAGGAGCTACAGTTTCAATATTTCTTCCGATGTGCTTATGTTTATTTTTGGATTACTTTTAAATGGGTTTATTGTTTTATGTATCTTTTTTTTTCCCATTTTCTAGAAATGTATAGAGCTATGGTGATTTTTAGAACTAAATAATGAATTTTTTGGTGTCATAAATTATTAGAATATTTTAGTTTCAATGGCCAATGATATCGCATTTGCCGATAGGGGATGATCGCGAGAACTTCCCCCGCGTTGCTTAAGTGGTTAAGTGTATTCGACTCCTTCTGTTACTAAATAATCCGTTGGCTTCATGTGGAAGTAAGAAGAGGGGAATACCAGCTCAGGTGTCGTCTTCGTCTTTTAACCGAGGTTCAAAATTCCGAGGTCCGTCACCAATAGCCCTCGCTTTCCTTCTAATGCGACGTTAATAAAATTAAACTAGAACTAAACTTAACTACCCCTAAATAATAATCAAAGAAATGTAATGAATTTTTCAAATCTGTAAGGCTTTAAAGTTGTGTTGGAAAGAGTTGTGTCCAAAAAGCAAAGTTATTCTTAATAATCGTATGACAAATATTGCGATTAAAGTTGTTTAACCATCTGTAAGCATCAAATAAAAGAGATCACGAGAAATTTGCGACCATCTTTTCCGAAAAAAAAAAAAAAAAAAAAAAAAAAGGACAGATGTA
This sequence comes from Nephila pilipes, assembly GCA_019974015.1. Lineage (NCBI taxonomy): Eukaryota > Metazoa > Arthropoda > Arachnida > Araneae > Nephilidae > Nephila > Nephila pilipes. The sequence continues at coordinate 14,529 of BMAW01052916.1, forward strand.
TTAAAAAATGAAAATCAAAAATTCTGTACCTATTGATAATTCATGAAGTGAGATCAAAAAATACATTGTTAGTGCTTTTGAAAGAGCTTGGGTTACTCAGCCTTTCTTTTAATCAATATTGATTTCATTTTTCAAAATTTAAATTTTATTTCTATTTTGTTATTTAAAGGAAGAATAAAAATTAAAAATTATCGTTCTTATTAAAACAATATAAATATTATCGCGCTTATCGACTCATTTATTTCCTTTATTTCAAGCACAATCATGATATACAAACAGATACTGATGCTAAGAACAAATTAATCAGAATTTTTCCATTAGGAAAACTATTCTTTCTTCAAAGTATATCTTCGTAGTTTAGGCTCTATGATACATTATTATCGTCTCAAACGACCTTGATATTTTAGCGAATCACCTTTAATTCCTATGATAATTTTAATTATTCCTTTCTTTCAGATTTATGCGAAATTATTGTCAGTGGTGATCGTTATTTCAGCTAAATACTTAAATATGATGTGTCTGATACTTTCTAGCGTTTTTCAGTTTTCAAGTAAAAAAATTTTTTAAAAAAATTTATTCATTAAATAATATATCATAGGATGAAAAGTGTCTGCGTTTGTCTAGTAGACATGATAGCGCATTCACAGCTGGTAGTTTTCATTGAATCGTAGGTTCGAGTCTTGATTTTACTGAAGACGGGGACAGTTTACGTTAAATATTTAGAGGCTCAAAGTCCACCCGTAAGCTTGGTGTGGAAATTAGTAGAGGGGGTGCCAACTCAGGTGACCTTTTCGTCACTTGAACGAGGTTCTAATCTACAAGGTATGTCAGCAACTGCCATTGTTATGCTTCTAATGCCACGCTAATAAAACGAACAAAACAAACTACCTCTAATGAAAAATTATTGTTGCTTTCTCAGTAGCCGAGTGGTTATGTTGTCAATATCAGAATTAGCATGTTTTCTTTCGAGACATGTGTTCGACTTGTGAACAAAGATGGTCAGTCTGGAACAAGTTAATCTTGTGAACGCTCAAATTCTACGCATTCAAATTTTATGAAAGTTCAGAAAGGAACATGCTAATTCAGATATCGCCCTCGTCACTTAATCGAGGTACAAAAGTGCGAGGACATTCTCCTCGGAAAGCAAAGATAATTTAATAACAATAAATTTTAACACCCAGTAGTATGAATGCGGTGAGAATTGCTCTAGTATCACTTATGGAAATTTCAATAGTCATCAGTATTCCTTCACGGAAAACATGAAGATCAATCTGCCACTTCATATATTACTCTATCCTTCCAAACTGGGATTACTCATCTTCTATAACTGATTTTTCAAGAATATTTTATTGGCTATATCTACAGACTTGTTCTTTTCAAACCATCTCATTGGTTACTTTATTTCATTGCACTTGGAAGCAACACATAATATAATGGCGACTATTTCGAAAGATCAGTAAAATGAATTAGATTAATTTCATTAATGTCAAAGGGTGGTATACAGGCAACACGTGGCCTATTGGTGACATAATTGGACATTTTGTACCTTGACCAAGTCACAAGGACGACTCTAGAGCTAGCACCCCTCTTCTAATCAGTAAAATTGAAACTATCCCTAAATGGGTGTTTATAACTTTCTTCGAAATTTCAAGCCATATAATTGAAAGGAATTCGAAAGCCCTTTACGTTTAACGTCTAACATACACTGTTATGTCACGAGAGTGTTTAATACAGAAACAGAATTTTTTTATTGGAATTTCAAGGTTCCACCGGTCAGGACTTGAATTTTTATCATAGATCAGAAAAGAAGCTTTTTGAAATGTCCTGGAAGATAAAAGATAATAACTTTCTGGAAACATGATTCATTCATAATCAGAAAAAGAATGAAAAAACATTGTAGTATAGAAAGCATTTAATACATGACAAATCACAGTTGTTGCGGTTTATTTTGTGTAGTGATTTCACCAATCTTAATATTATCTGTAATTTTGCAAAAAACATTCATTTTTAATTTATTATAATTAAAATCTAAATATTCTCTTCTAGAAACGTATCTTTTCCTAACCCTCTTACATAATAAAAGAATGGATCAATAATGAGTAAAGTAAAGGCGAGTAGTAAACCTCACATATCTTACGACCCATGGTTAACACAAAAATGAAAATGCAGTCAAAGAGATTAATTTTGTGAAAGAAAACATATTTGGTGATAATTAATGACATGCGCCTGCAAATGAATTTCAATATATTTTATTGACAGGTTCATTTTCACTGAAATATTTTAATTATAAGACGAGTCATTCGTCAACATTTTCAATCAATCAATCAATTTGTTATTTCAATGCGTCGGTTGAAGGAAGAAACGTTAAATTTCATTTTTAAATTTTTACCTCAGTACCTTTGCTGTTTCATAATCAATGTTTAAGTAGAATGTCTATAGGTTACAGAAAATCTTGAATTATTTCTACTAAATTGCATGATATTTTTTTTTTTTTTTTGATTATGGACTATAAATGTGATTATTGCAATGTGGTATTCGCCGACATTGAACATTATTTAAGACACAAATACATCACTCATGATGGAGAAGAGCTTCGTCGTTTGACATGCTCCGACGGACTGACGTGGGATTCTTTTTTTAAGGAATTCGAGAAATGGAGTAGAACGAAATTATCTCTCCTCTCTTCGAAAAATGGAGTAGAGCCGAATTAAATAATCTCTCTAGCAGGAGACGGGTGAGCGGAAACGAACGAGAGGAAATATCTGGAGAAATTCAAACTCTTTCCTTTGATGCTGTTGACCACGATGATCGTCAAATTCATCAGCATCAGAAGGCGCGAGTGTATCTACATACCATACTTATCAGACGAAATTTGGGGAAAAGTCAAGTTCCACTCAACCGTCACCCACATACTCTGGTGGAATGTCATATATCTGTGATGTATGTGGAAAGAATTTCAGATATAAATCTAATATTGATATTCATCGTCAGTCACATAGCAAAGAAAAACTATTTAAATGTGACATTTGTGGCAAGAAATTCGCGTATAAATCAAATCTCCCAAAGCACCGTCTTATTCATTCATGTTATATTCCATATGAATGTGATGTTTGTGGAAAAAGGTTTAAACAAAAATCGGATTTAAAAAGGCATAAGCTTATTCATACGGGACAGAAGCCATATGTTTGTGATGTTTGCGGGAAAAGATTCTATGATAAAAGCAGACTCAAGTGTCATCGTCAAACTCATACGAGGAAAACGCCGTAGGTTTGTGAAGTGTGTGAAAAAGATATTTGTTCAAAAATCAGATTAAACTAGGCGTCGTTGTTTGCACTGTAGAAAAAGGCAGTAGGTTTGTGAAAACAATTTCATTGGGAAAATTCATCTCAATTCCCATCGTCTGACACATAGTAGGGAACCATTACATAAAACTAACGATTATTTATTTTTTTGAAGAAATATTTATTGAGATGTTGTTTCAATCGTCAATACTGTACTAAAACTGGAAAAAAGACCATTTGTTGGTGAGTGGTGTGAATAGAAATTTAGTTTTAAAAGTTCTCGCTATACACCGTCGTAGACTAGAGAGGGTCTATATGTCTGCGATGGCTACGCAAATAGATTACGCAATGTTTCCACTATTATCGTTATGATTATCATATTGGAAAGAAAACAGTGTGATTCTAAATGACATGGACAAATACGTCCTTATAATTATCATTTGAAAAACATTTATAGGTTTAATATAGAAAATAATTCTGAGAATTTTGATGAGTTACACATGATTCACCGAACTGATTTAAATTAATCAAAATGTTCCGATAAATCATCTGTAAGACTGATTACAGTATATAATTGATATAAAATGTATGTATATAAATAATGAATAATTAAATATATTTTATTAATATTATCTTATGATATGCTTTTACTTTGTCGTAGTGCATTCCACACTTACTTTTGAAAAGTAATCAGCTGAACCCCTTTGTCGTTGATTAGAATAATAGTTTAGGTGGCTGCGAATAACTCTGAACCATTACATATATGTATTTAAAATAGAAATACCAAAATACTAATTTTTAGATTTCTGATTATTATTTGTCCGTTTATTAAACAAATATGTCGTTTCTAAACATGCAAAAATTATGCTTACTTTAAAAGGAATATAAACGAATAGTTCATTGTAATCATGTGTAACAATATATTTTCTTTCAAATATTTATTAATAAATTTTATCCATCTGCGATAACCCTCAAATTATAGGTAAGAAATTGATCTGTAGAATCGAATGCATTTAAAATTCATTCAATAAATTTTAGACAACGGTCACGGAGTTGTCATGGTGATGAAATCATGGCTGGCATTTTTATCAATCGAGTCGTGTATCCGTGTCCAAGTTCCGCCAAAGACCAGTGTGTTGGAGTGCTGTAGCATTTTAAATCATTAGATATTCAAATTCTCAAAAGCTTGCGTTGTTTGTCAGATTGAGGTGCCAGCTCAGTTATCATCCTTTAATAGAAAGGTGCATCAAACGCAGCTTTTTAAAAAGGAATCAAACGTTCTTCATTGCAAAGTTTTCAAACACCAGATTTCGCTACCAAAGATGCTAACATTTTAAAAATAATTATTACATGATTTCATTAAACATTTAACTTACAACAAACGATAAAATATTGTAGTGGATATAATGATATTCTTTTCAGGTAATAAAAATAAACACACATTAAATTTGAAATTTGGAAGTATTAAGAACTAAATACAATTGTTTCTACCGCAAAATAAAAATAAACAAGTCAACGGTCATTCCACACTTTTTTTTTTGAAAAGTAATCATCTCAAACACTTTGTCGTTGACTAAAAATTAGAGTAGGTGGCAGCGAATAACACAGAACCATTACATATATAAATTTAAAACAGAAAGACCAAAATACTAATTTTCTACATCTCTGCTTTGAGCGATAAAATATCCAACAATTTTGAAGTGGTAGGATTATATAAATTGAAAAACTTATTTTGTATAACGGATGCAAGTAGTTAATTTGGTATAAAATAGTTTATTTCATATTCTCTACAGCAGACCGTTGTATTAGATGAATAAGTTTTAGTACTTGGAAATTAGTAATGAGATCATAGCAAGTTTTTTAATAAATAAATATTTCTTTAACAAACTGATAGAGATTCCAAGTTTTGCATTAAGAGTTAATCAAATTTGTAGAGATGTATAGCGTTAACTTTATATTTATCCGAACATTGGAATGAAATATATTTATGGTAATAAGTCATTACAATATTTTTTCCTATGACCGATGCAAATGATTCAGTCTAGTAGTCAAGGTTGAGAGCTAACGAACCGAATTATTTCTCTCGCGGCGCGGATTTGATTTCAGATGCCACTAAGACACTGTCGTAGAAAATGTCATGAAGCGATTTAAATCTGTCGGGCCTTAGAGTTGTGTGGGAATGAGGAATGCGCAAGCAGATGTAATCGTTTTGAAATGTTGTGTTTGCCCATATCGTGTGGAATTTTCTTCTTCAGATTATCATGAAGGAACCCAAAGAGCAACTGTAAATACCAGGTATGTATATGCAATGCGTTCCATTGGAAGAGGTGCAGAAGCTGGACGAATGTTTTGTGCACTTATGAATCTGCCTCAGCCACCAACAAGATTTGCCCCGTACAACAAGAGACTTTTAAATGCTGTAAAGCTTGTTTCTGAGGAAACAATGCAAAAGGCTACGCAAGAAGCGGTTTTGGAAAATGGAAGCAATAATAATATTGCAGTTGCCGTAGATGGAACTTGGCAAAAGAGAGGTTATTCGTCTCTAAATGGTGTGGTTACTGTGACCAGCATTGACACTGGGAAAGTCATTGATGTGGAAATTTTATCCAAGTACTGTATGTGCAGCAATAAGGTTTCTCATATAAAAGACTGTAAGCGCAATTTTGAAGGTTCTAGGGGGTCGATGGAAGTTGAAGGTGCTTCAAGAATATTTCAACGTTCATTGACATTGTGCGATGCACGTTATGTCACATATTTAGGGGATGGCGACTCCAAATCATTTGCTGCCATCAAAAAAGAAAACATCTATGGAGATGAATACCCCATCGAAAAGATAGAATGCATCGGACATGTGATGAAGCGTATGGGAACACGATTACGTCGTTTGAAAGCACAAATGAAAGGGAAATTTTTATCTGACGGTAAACGTTTATGTGGCAAAAACCGCTTAACTGAACACGAAATAGATAAATTGCAAACTTATTATGGGTTAGCTATCCGGAGGAATCTGAACAGTGTTCATAGTATGCGACAAGCTATCTGGGCTATTTTTCTTCACAAACTGTCGACAGATGAATATCCTCAACATGGATTTTGTCCCGCTGGAGAAGAATCATGGTGTGGATATAAAAAGGCTGAAGCAACAGGAAAGACTTACATACATAAGAACAGTCTTCTTGTTGCTGTCGTAGAATCTATGCGTCCAATATTTAGAGACCTTTCACACCCTGATCTTTTAAAAAGGTGTTTTCATGGCAATACACAGAACCCGAATGAAAGCTTTCATAATGTCGTGTGGTCACGTGTTCCCAAATCTTCATTTGTCCAGATTGAAACACTTTCACTTGGTGTTTATGATGCTGTATGCTCCTTTAATAATGGTAATGCATCCAAGCTGGCTATTCTGGAAAAATTGGGTATAAAACCAGGGGAGTATGCTATAAATGCTATGAAATGCCTCGACAGAGAAAAACTGCGGAAAGCTATTTATGCCTTTTCTGGACAATCAAAGGAAAAGAGGGTAGAAAAAAGACTTAAAAGAAAAAGGTATGTAAACAGCATTAAGAAAAATTCAACTAATACAGCCTATGGAGCAGGACTTTTTTAACCAGGTAAGATTTTGTATTTAAAATCCAGTTTTCTAAAAATGACATTTTTTAAACTGCGTGTACCTTTTTCTCTAAATCTACTGTATCCATTCTTTTGAAATTTTTACAATATATTTCTGATATGTTATTCTATATACTGAAGTGAAACTTTTGTAATATTCTTAAAAACACCAGATATAGAGCAGATATCGTAACAAAAAACTGCTATTTTTCATAAATTCATTGTGATGTTCAGTAAAAAATTTCTTAAAAAAAAACTAAGCAATAAATTCTTAAAATCTCACTTCAGTACATAGATAAATATCTAAACAATGTGAAGATAAAATTTTGACTTTATATGTCCAGTAGTTTCTGAGAAAAAGGTACATAAAAATTCACAATTTAACATTGTCAGTATAGGGGGTACCGACTCCCCTTAAAGAAATATTGAGTTTAAAAGACTTTTAAGTATGAGGAATGGGTCATAGTGTAGAATCAGTTTGAGTAAACCGCTCCAGTAAACTCGATGCAAGGAATTATAACACAGCCTGTTGCATCTCAGCATTGTTTTTAATGGACTTTTGTATGACTAATATGCAAATTTGACGTCACGTCTGACACCTTTTATGCGCCTATCCGCTAATATCATGTCCTATACTCTAGCAGTACTTTTTCATTCCTGAATGGGGAGAGACGAATACTTCAACCTCTATCCTCCACACTATGCCTTTCTCCTCTGAACGCGCAGCACCATCGTCCAGCCATTTGACAAGACATGACCCCTTTTATATTGTAAGGTGAGTCGGAGTTCATGTTTGTCGAGTTCCACATGGATATTCATGCCAGATAACAACGCGCACTTTCATTGCCGACCATGTTGTAAATCGCACCTGGGACACGATGATCTGCTGTCACTCTTTTCTTCGTCGCTCTGCGCATGCGTCATTTCTCGTCCACGGACGACCCTTTCGTCGATGAAACAGCATTAGGTGTGGATTTGTAATGTGGTCGTTTGTTTTCATCTGGTGTACCTTGTGCTCTTTCCTAAGAAAATGACGAAATTTAATTTCGAAACATTGCTCGTATTCATATGCATTACAGGAATTTCGAAACCGAGAATTCATAACCACATTTTCTCAAAATGAATTGTTCATACAGAGCAGGTACATTAAATTCAAAGAGAGAAATAACTTCCATTGATATCAAAAATTCATAATATGAGTTATAAAAAAAGTGATTTATGTATATTTTTTTTTAAGAAATAGTGATTTTTTTAAAATATAAAACTATTTTCAATTTTTTTATCATTGATAACATCTAAATATACAGTAATTAAATTTTTATGATATTTAAAAAAATAGTTACGAATTTTAAAGAAATTATATTCATTTTGATAAAAAAAATTATACAGCTACGAAAATAACTACAATACAAATGACATTTTTTTAAAAAAAATACGAGTATTTAAAACATAGGTAAAATATTAGAGAAATGAATAAAAAAATATACAAAATAAATGAAATTAAATTACTAAACAATACTTAAAACTTTTGAAGCTTAAAATACACTTCGAAACACTGTTCAGGACAAAGTCGTACATTTTAAATTTTTAATTCATATCATGTCAACTTGCGTTTTCATTCTTTTAGGGGACCTTTTTTGCACACAACAAAGCGGCTCCTTGATTTTTCACTCAGATATTTCAATATTTTCGCCATGACAGCTAAGGTAGAACTGATCTAAAAACATACAAAATACAATCTTGCGAACGATAAGTCTACTCCTAATCCTAAGGAATAAACATTTCATCATTTAACCCCACTCCATCAAAATATAAAGAAAAACTAAGTGCGCAGTAAATCTCAGCATTTTAAATGCGCAATCCGACCAAAAGAAGCGAACAAATACAGTTGTTTTAAGTTTTCCAAATTCCCCTGATCCAACAGAAAATAAAAAGAAACAGAAGTGGGAAATGAAGGTCAACACTCTGTGGAACGAAGTTAGTTAGAAAAAGAAAAAAAAAAACATCAACCTCCATCTAATGGCCGCGAAACATTCAAATTAAACATTCCAATTTGAAATCACACTAGTGTGATCATGGGCCCGGAAACCCCCGTGATATCGTGGGCCGTGAAGGGAGAATCGCGCGATCACGCGCACGTTAGGATCACGGTTCTGAACGGGTTAAGTTTAATTCAAACAATGAGAAATAAAAATCGTTTTTAAGTAAAATTGAATAAGTTTATTGATACATTGCCTAAAAATGAGAACACAGAAAAGTAGGGGAGTGAATCGTTCTCAGGGATGATTTAAATTCTTATTAATGGAAATCAATTTTTATAAGTATTTAAGAGAAAGCTAAAATTATATTTAAAATCTCTTTAAATTGCCACAGTCAGCAAGGATACACAACATAATGAAGTTTGTAATTCCAATTAATGATAATCATTTGGTAAATGCACTCTTAAAATATTTTACATTACTTCACCATTGATATTACGTACATGAAGATGAGTGAAAAGTACTTTAAAAATAAGTTTTATAAACATCATCAGTTCAAAAGTATGAAACTTTCAGCCATCCAAGGGGCTATTGTTTTAGTTGGATCGCTTTTGGCGTAACAGATCACTTTTAAATTTTTTTAAAAATTTTTTTGCTTCAATTTTAGTTACATTTAGCTTAAATATATTCAATTTAATAATTTATCGTTTGCTTTAATTTTAGCATCGGAAAAGTTTACTTTGGTTCATTTCTCGACATTCCGTCGTTTAATTTAATTCATATATTTAATTGAGTAATTTAATAATAATTAAAAGAAAAATAGCACTTTGCGTGGCTCAATCTGTTCATTGCAAAACTTTGAATAGAACTTCGATTGGTTTTGATTTTTTTTTTTTTTTTTTTTGTTTTGTATTTATTCCACTTTGCATCCAATTGAGTCTTTTTTTTTTCCTTTCGGAATTAAGAAGTTAAATTTAAATTGCAGTTTTAGCTTTATAGGACACTTTACCTAATAAAAAAAATTCAAACCTCATCAAAAATGTCATTCAAAATTGACGAATAATCCTCTTTCAGCAGATTTATTGTTTCTAAATTACCAAGCAATCGATGATTACATTAATATATAACAAGACCCTTCTTCTTAAGTTCAATTTGCTCCAAACAAAATGTCTTCGGCATTTTGAAAAGAAAGAATGATTTTCGAAATCGTCATATAATCTCTTCATGCCGCATTAGTTCGAATTCCGAAAGTGCACTATGGAGATTTCGGTTGTTCTTCAAAGCCCATAAATTTCACCGTCGAATGCCTCCGGGAAACCAAACCTTAAACGAGAAAAAGCATTCATATTTTCTGGAGCTGAATATGAATGAATATATTATGGAAATGACGCATTGGCTGGAATTTATTGTGAGAAATTACAACTACAGATCCATCGCGCTATTGATTATGCTAATTTATTTTCTTTGTTGGGTTTCCTTACGCAATTCATGTTTTGATGATGATTTTTTTTTATTTGGGGAAAACTTAATTTTAGAATAAAACTAAAGGGGAAATGTATACCACAGGTAAGAAAATGTCACTGTCAGAGTTGTATGCGACTATTTGTTGAAATGAGTTTGGCTCATACTAAACATTTAAATTTGCTTTGTTTTATTGTTTCAGAATATTTTTCACATAATTTTTTAAAATTTGATTAAGTTACAGATATTTCATGTAACAGAACCTTCGTGGCAGAGAATTTCAGGTGATAATAAAAATAATGATTCGACACAACCTGTATTTCGTTTTGAAGATATTTATTCCTCGCAAGAGAGAATCTAATAACAAATATAATAACACCGATAAAAAACGAGTTTTATGGCATGGTTTTTTTTTAAAACTTCACACTTTGAGTAACATAATTTTTTCATACCTTAAATTAATTATAAACCTTAATTAAATTCATTATATACCATAAATTTTTTTCCAGTAACATTCATTTTCAGTAACATTTGCCTGTCTTGAAGATGGAAGCAATCATCCGATCAGGAGTCAATGTTTCCCTACAACTCTTCCGTTATAAAGGAAATGATGGAAAAACAGAGATATATCTCCAGTAAACAAAAGAGAGTTGAAACTATGACCACTTCACCTTGGTGGCGGATTTGGTGACCAATTGGTGTCTTGGCGAGAAACTTGGTGAAATAATTTAATTATTTAAACAATTGGTTTTAATCCACCAATATTTATTAGTTTTAGTCAAATTATCATATTGTCATCCTAAGCAATTGTGGATAGAAAATTTCAGCTAAATTGAGCGCTTTAAAATGTGAGTAAAAAAGCTTTTAAAGTCTTGATCCACACATGAATGTGAGTAGAAGAAACTCCATTAATAATTAGCATCAAAGATGAAAAATTAGATGAAAACAAAGAAAAATTGGGTATAATGCTGGCAGTTTTACGACACAGGTTTTAAGAACGAAAATTATTTGCAACATTTATTTACACTTTTAATTATTTTATTCATGATATTGCTGTTGAAGGACTTTTTTTTCCAATTCCTGATCTAAAACTTAAGAAAATGGCGGATGAAGAATTGCAGTTATTTTAGTCTGAAAATATAAATATAATACAAATCGACTTCTATTAATAAATCTTGGACAATAGCGACTCATTCAAAATATTCTCTCTCTTTCTCACTGTTAAAAAAGCTGCTTGCCATTTTATTTCATCCCTTGTGAAATTTTGTGTTTCAATTTCAAGTCTGTGAAAACTTAAACACCAGAATAAAATTTTCAAATCGAAATACTAGTTCCTAAGCGTTCTTATACAATAGTGACGACAACGGCTAAGCAAATTTTGCACCAAATTTTAATCTATTATATTCTACACGGAATTCGGGGTGGGTTATAAAAGGGGGTGCCAGCTCAGGCATCTTCTTCGACACTTGATCGAGTTTCAAAATTACGAGATCCATTGCCATTAGCTCTTACCTTGATTCTCTTTTGGCGTTAATAAAACCAAACCAAACCTAATCATATACTTTTTGTCAATGCACCTTTATTATACTTTTTAATCAAAATTTTGAAATATATTTTACTCTTTTCCTCAAGATATTTTTATTTACGTGCGAATAGCATATATATATATATATATATATATGTGTGTGTGTGTGTGTGTGTGTGTGTGTGTATTATAAAATCTCTTCTGAGTCATTAGTTATTTTAAACAAACATTCCCTCTTTGGTTGATTTTTAGAAATGATTCCAATAATATGAAATGTAACAGATTTTTTAAGAAAGAATACAAATTTAAGGCAATTCTTTTAACAATTTACGAGATAATAAGATTGTAAATGTATATTTCACGTACATTGCATAGATTACGGAAATTTACGCTCTGCAAAATAGAATATCCCAAACGTATCCCAATAAGTATTTAAAATTAATGAGGAATATATAAGCTTCTACAATTTAAAATATATTTTTAGCTAACGAAAAAAGAAAAACTGATTTCGCTATGGAAAACGATTCGTGATGAAATCATTCGTGCAACTTTTCCTGGAATTTGACACATAGAATATAATTTACTAATCAATAACCACGCAATAATTACCTATTTTTAGAAGTAAAAACAAACAGGATATCCTAAATATCTTGCTTTCTCTGACTACAACATGATTGTTTTACGCGCATATCATCACGTTAGTAAAAATCTTATATCTGACGGATTTTATATTTACCGTTCCTTGTGCTTCGTAAGCTTCTAGCAAACTTTTAGCACCTGCCAAAGGAGTTGGCGGGAGGGCGGGGCAATCACGAAACTTCCGACCAGTAAATTGTTTCTACTTCGAAGCGCTGTGTCTGCCGTTAACCATTGATAAATGAAGGAAGAACACCTGGTCGCACTGGGAGAACTTCTCATCGGTACATTTTTCAGTAAACAAAACGTATTCAGAAAGGGTTGCTAAGAAAGAATAAGCATGGGCTTTAAAACTGTAGAGTTAACGTAGAAACTTAGAACTCTTGGACGAGAAGTCCAAATATTTTTTTCTTTTGTTTAGATTTCTGGATTGAGTTAGACAGTTTGAGGCCTGAAACATTTAAGGCGTAATGGTTTGTAGCTTCGAGCAGTTATTGTTAGATTATGCGTGGTTATAGAATGATAGAATGCGTGGTTATAGAATGGTATATTTATTATAATGTAATTTTTCTCATAAAATATATTGAGATTATATGTTTTTCTGGTTTTTTCAAAAACATAATTTGTATAATCAAATCATTTCTCTATCACAAAAATTAAATTACTCATTTAAATAGACAGAGCACAGCGTCAGTTATGAAAAAGCCCATTTCGTAGACGTTATTTCGTCTCTACATATGTTTTTCTATCACCCACCCACACAACTCCCTCTCACTTAAATATTCTGCGAACAATCAATCCCAAAACATCATATTTTTCATTGAACTCAAATACTTAGTGGACATTATAATTTTAAGAGGAAAGGGGAAGTGGAATTCAAACAAAATATCGATTTTTTTATATCATTAAATAGCTAAAATATTTATCTTTCCATCGATATAACACACTCGTTCTTCAAATAAACAGAAGTATTGGAATATTTTTCATTTTTCCTCAGACCACTCTAAGACTTGTTGCATTTAAAAAGCTGATAAATGTAAAACACACCTGTCTCGTATCGTGGCCCCTGTTTTAATGCTTTATACG
>BMAW01052917.1:0-18799 GCA_019974015.1 Nephila pilipes
AACGTGCATAAATTATTTAGTAGTCAAAGTCAAGACAGCAGACAACAACTCTTAAACTTATTTTTTATTGATAATACGCTTGATAACATGGGAGGGAAAGGCATCAAGCAACAGGTTGTTGAGGTTAACACATATCCAATAATTCTCGTCTCTCGATACATCTACAAGGAATGAGAGCGCTCGGGAGATTGAAAATAATGCTAACTTTTATAATGCAGAAATTTGGAGAACTTACTTTTAGCGCGTAAGCTTATTAAATTCTTACACGTAATCAAACTTAGCATACCAAAGAAAAAGGAAAGACCCTTTTTTTACCCGTCGCGTGAATCGAAATTAAAACGCCGCGGCCATGATTGAAAACCAATCCCGGTATTAAAAAAATGTAATAAAAATCCCCTAAATATTTAATTCTACTAAATATTCGTAACACACACACACACACACACACACACATATATATATATATATATATATACTCATAACAAATATCAAATTTTCAAACATTTTTCACTAGGCTGAAGGCAATAGCAAATTATTAGGACTTTTAGTGCATTTAAATGACGCGAATAATTGTAAAGACTTCTGTAGTCTGTGTGAAGACAAATATTGTATGTAAGGTTTCTTATTCCGAAGTCACATTCCCATGACGTAGTTTTTGAGAAAAGATCATGCTACACCTTATTTAAAGAGGAGGAATACCTATGATTACTTATCTGAAATTGATCCTGATCACTTCGGGATCTTGTCCCACTTGAACTAATGTTTAACTTCGAGGGATATTGCTGCTGGTGTTAGTCGTGATACCATGACTGTTATGAGAGCAGGGAATCGATGAAATTAGGAAAACTACATGGAACTCTATGCAGGATCGCAGAGCTCCCCGTCCACTAACACTCGAAAAGACAGACGCGTGTTCCACACGCCCATGCAGGATCGTACAGCAACGTCACATACTTAGTGTCAAGAACTTGGCTCGTTTGCGGAATGACAAATGTTAACATGGGCCTTGAGACCATGTTTGCAGCACCACGTAATGTATGCAGGGCAGCCATATTGCTTCTTTCCTTAACGTCTCAGTAGGAACTTCACGTCATATTTTCAGAAAAACACACACACACACACACATATATATATATGCGTGTGTGTGTGTGTAAAGAAATATATATATATATATATATATTCCAAGACTTTCCATATAACTTCAGATACTGCTAATTAAAAATACTTGCGTTTAATTCGACAGTTGGTGTTTTTCTACTTTTTTCGGCTAACTAGTGCCGCGACGTGTCATAAACTGCTTCCTTGTGTGTTTGTTCTAATTTTCCTAACATCGTTGTAAGTCATCAATAAGTCTATGAAAACAAATTGACGTTTGAGTTTCATGAGTATTTATGATCTAAAATAATTTTTTGTGTGGGAGATTTGCCGTTCTCCTACATATATAAGTAAAAGTATTATATAGTTCAAAAATGTACTAAATAATTTTATATTAACTAATAATAACAATGTAAAAAGTAATGATAAATTACAAAATTATATAGTAAAATAAATTAACCAAACTTAAAATGTAATATTAAAATTAGTAAAAAGTGAATGATATTATTACCTAACTAAAAACGTAAACTTACTGAAACATACATAGCATACTACAACAAAAGAAAGGCAACAAATTTAAAATAAAGAAATTAAGCTGAAACTTAACGAGATAAAATGTCAAAAAAGGAAATAAAATAATTAAAATTGCATTATAAGAATAATTAGAAACCAATAATGTAAATGAAGTAGTAATAAATATACATATATGTGCTAATAATGAATTACCTAACTAGAACAATATAAAATTAAACTATATACAGTATGTAAAATTAAAATATTTTCCAATCAAATAAAATGATCTTCATCTAAAAGCTTCCAATTAAAAAATTTTCAATTAAAATTCATCCATTAAAATTTCCCTTAAAACTATCCAATGAAAACTATCCAATTATAAATTTTAAAGCTGTTTTTTCAAAACATTAAAACAATATAATTAAATTTTTTTAGTTAAAGATTTAAAACTTCAAAAACAACAACATACCCAAATCTATGTTTTTCAAGAAAAATCAATTCAAATCACACGGATACAAAAGCAAAAAATTAAGATCTTGTGATATGTAATCATGAATTACTTTGCAATAGGTTCCAGAAACCTTTTAAATGAAGAAGTCTAATATTATGCACAGTGCTTGGATAAAATTTGGAAATCAATAATACTTAGTTAAGTTGAGTATAAAAAAGTTCCAAATATGGAATAATTAATAAAAATTTTCTAATGAATACAATCACGATTAGAAATCATATTCAAGGATACACAAATTAGAGTTTTAGTTGTTAAAATTATTTGGAGTCCATTGAATAAAATATATGTCTGTAAATGTGTAATAACATAGAAATTTTTTACTAGATCTTCACAACTAGACCACTAACTAGCTGTCTTTGTACACCTAATGTAGTGTGGTGGATTTGTTTTTGAATTAAAAGTTTAAAAATCCATAAAAGTCCTGAAAGGCAATAGCTCTTATGTATAAGATTACCCTTCCTAACATGTCACCATTCCAAAAGATATTAGAATCAACTCTCACTCCAAGATGAATATATCAGACATTCATATAAATCAATTTATAAAATAAAGACCCTAGAGAAAAAACTGTCATAATATAAAAATATTTTAGGTATCAAATTCAATTTACTTAATGACATTTCAATATCCTCCAGAGTCTCCTAAAAACTCCTCATGAGAAATCTTAAAAATATATCAAAATGGACAATCATACAAATTATTGAGAAAGTATCTTTTTGAAAAAATTCTAATGGATAATCACATTCCATACATTCTCCCATAAATTTCCTAATATTATTGAATCTATCTTTATCATGAGTAACAAGCAGTTTATTACGATGCAAAGTGTTTAAAATAATGTTTCTGTATATGGACAATTGAATATTACTTTCCCAGTAAAGCATTCAAAAAGACCTCAAACGTAAATGCATCTCTTTTATCATATAAATTACTATAAATGGTGTAATACCTTAGCTGTAGTTCTGTATCTAAATATTCAGCCTTACTTATATCTGAATTTGTCTGCAATAAAACCACATAATTTAGATAAAAATCAATGTTTGGCTTAAAATCTTTACATTTGATAAAAATTATTAAGTAGTCTATATATCTATATAAAACGTAAAGAGAGTTGTTCAAGTGGTTCGATTAATACAAATTTAAGTACGGATTAGCTAGAATGTTTCTAGCTGGTTCTACTTGAGCCAGATCCTTAATCTGTCTGTATATTTTCTTATTGAAAAGTATATAATTTTCCTGTTTGAGTAAGGAATATTTTTAAAAAAATCATGTTTTCCACAAAAACCATTTAAATCGGTACTCCTTGTTTGGTTGACTGATATTATGTAATTTTTAAATTTTTATAATTTCGTTTTTAATAACCTTATTCTTAAAACAAAAGCAACTTGGGAAAGCTACTGAGTTAGGCTTAAAACGATATAATAATAAAAATTGTAAATTTGGCTGAAAATCATGTTTTAAATGTTGTCGATAACCTTAATCTCTTAAGGGAGATTTCTACAAAGCAACTTGTGCCAGTTTTATGATGTAAAATGCAAAAATTCGGAAGGTTTCCATACTCTCTAAATTTTTGCTAGCGCTTCTAAAATTTATTTTACGCTCTTTATTATATTCCAAGGTTATAATCTAAGTTAACTAAGAACTAATAGCAAATCTGAAAAGATGAGACCAATAAAGCAAATTAAGTTTACGTTATGTTATATCTTTACTTTTTTGCCGCATTACTCTTCAGAAATCAAAAATATTCTCGACACGTTTTTAGTTGAGTTTGATCCCTCAGCAATCCCCCCCCCCCCCCCCCGGTCAAACATATACTCCATCTCAGATTCTGCTATAAAATTGCCTTTGTAATGCATTAAATTTTAGATAAGCCTTTCCCTCGAGAATAGGTATTGAGATCTTAAACAAGGTCATTGTATATTGAAAACTTTTAATTTCGTTACAATTTGATTTTAATAAATATTCCAATAATGTAAATTTCAACGGTAATATACTGAATGATTTAAAGTGAAATTACTGTAAATTAATTTCTATAAGAGCCTACTACAAGGTTAATATGGAGTCTAAGAAGATAAATCATGGTCCTATATATGATGACATAGTTCCCCAAGGGGCCTTCTGTATCACATGACATACAAAGGCCACCTCCAATGATAAGATTTTTGTATCCAGCTCGTAATATTACGTAGCTGGGAGCACTTTGCAAGTGACAGAAATGCAGTTAGTACAGTAAAGTATCACAAAAAAGTAAAAAAAAAAAACTTAGTAGAAAAGAAATAAAGCAATATATAAAAATAATCTTTGATGTGATGATCTGTTAGCTGCAACGAAAGGGTGCTTTCTTTCGCTGCAGGGAAAGTACAGAGTATATACTAAGGCCCTCATTCTCCCATTAACTATTCAGAAATGTCTTGAAATGGAGAGATGACTAATACAAATACATACTCAGATTTTACATCTAAATAAGGGAATATGTAAAAAAATTGTGAACTCTAGATCATTATATCGAATGTAGGGAACTCATATTCATGAAAATCAGTGTACTTCGATAACAAATCTCGTATGACACTTTTTACGAGGCTTATTTTGATTTCATGACGGAAGATGGAAATTTTAAGTAAAGGCATTCACAATGGAGGGTAAATTTTGAAAGTTTTTGAAAACATGATGGAATGTCTGTAATACATTTCTGTTAAACTGCACGTAGAAATTCTTGATATTTAGTCATGTCTGAGAAACATTTCCGTCTTTTATATAATCTGTTAGAGAGAATTTGATAGAACACCAGCACTGATATCAAAATATGGCAGAGCGTTCTAAGTTAATTAAACAATAGTTTCAGAAAACTTGCATTTTTATTGTAGCTTTTAGTAACAGATAACTTCATATAAATGGGTCTTTCTTTCCATTAATTGATTTTATATTGACACGAAGGTATTTGCGATGGACCTCATAAATTTAAATCTCGGTCCAGTGATGAGGATGACAACTGTGATGGTATATCTTCCTCTTCAATCTTCCACACCACGCCAACGGGAGGACTTGCAACCTCTACAGAATTAATGCACATCAGCCCCCCTACATGGTAGGTCTTTAGTGGGGCCGCTAGATTACATCCATCCAAAAGACCATCGCCCCAAAAGGATGTTTCTATAAACTGCTTTATTTTATACATCAAATATTAATTTTATAAAGTTTGTGAATCTTATATTCCGCAAAAAAAGACACGTTTGTGAGACAATTTAATTAGAAAATATTATTTCACAGGCATCGGATTTGTTAAAACTAGACCGAGTTAATTAAAGCAGGTGAAACATTTTCTCCATTACATCTACACTAATCTAAGTTACATTATTCTAAAAATAAAAATAATAAATGCAATTTATCTCACGCTTTCATTGGAAGTAAGTTTTATAATCTTTTGCACGGCATTATAATACTTTATCAAAGAACAACTTGAATGTAAAGTTTATGACGCTAATTTAAGAAAAGTGCGTGTGTTGTATAACAAAAATATAACAGGACAAAGCTTTACAGCCACATTTTTCCGATTTTTAGGAGCTTTTTTAAGACTAGCTACATATATAGCAATTGATAAGAACGAAGGTTTTGAAAAAAGGGAATTATATTTTCTGCGTAAACTTGAAGAATAAACACGTGAATTAAAAGAAAAGCTTAATATTTAATTTGTAAGATTTTACCAGAAACAGTAACGTTGACTTTTCACTGAAGGTTCTGTATCAGTTGCATAACTTTTATTTCAAGTATGAACTGGACGTTTTATAACTATTCCTATTATTAATATTTATGTAAAAATTATTAAAATCATCAACTGGTTAATTTCGAATCTTTTTGAAGATAAGAATTGGGTTATTTCTAAAGTATTTAACCTTAATAAAATAGAACAGTGGTCTTCAAACTTTATCGACTCACGAAGCTTTTAGAACTAGATGAGTTTTGGGAGAATCCCATCCAAACATTAGAAAATAATTCTTAAATTAATATTACAGAAGATTTTATATTATTGTTAATTTATGTAAAAATAACTAATGAGAAATATTGTAGTTTTTATTAAAATAATTAATATAAAGTGAATGCGATTTCCTCATAAAGAACTTTAACTTATACTCCAGGTGTCACCTACTCTTATATTACATTTTGTGACTGCGGTTTGCTGGTATTTTTTACACGAATTATTTAAAAGTCTAGTTCAATTGATGTTAAGTACAGTCGGATTTCATCTATATTTTGGTATTTATTCTTTTTTTGCCGCATAAATTTAAAAAGATTTTCACACATAGCTCGCATTTAGATAATGGCTGTCATGCAAACTCCGTAGCGAGCGTGAAATAATTTTTCGTACACATCGACAGAACAATTGAAAATCTGGAATTACTTTTGCACTAATATCATGCACTTATATGGTCATATTACGGATGTCGTTAGTCTACGCACGAAACTTTTGATTAATTTTCAAAGGTAAACGTGTATTTATATTTCTTAGTTGATAAACACTAGTCAACTCATATGAGTATTTTTTAATTTTCTTACGAATTTTTATTTTGACTCACTGAACCCCAAGGTTTGACTCGTTTAACCCAGGGAGCCCATAAAACACAGTCTGAAGATTACTGAAAAAGTTAAATACCTAAACAGAACGATAAACAGTTATTTCTGAGGAAAAGATATTTATAAAGTAGTTTTCAGTTATAGATTCTTTATACAGGACATGTTATTTATTAATTTGGCCATTTTAAAATCATATCACGCCTTTTTAAATCTGTCGTATTTGAAATAAAAGAAAGAGTAGCAGTAGTTTAACATAATATAGAATTTTATGAAAAATACTTTAAATATAGAGAAAATATTTAAACTTATTACAAACAAGTGATTATTTTGTTATCCAGCATTTTGAAATTCTAATATGCATCATTATATTAAGATGATACCATATATTCACGTATAAAATACAAGATACCTTTAAAGTTCATTAAATGATTTCACAAAATCAGCCATTAAAAATAAAATAAATTTATTTAAACTCCAATATAAAGCGAATGATTTATTAAAGAATATGAGTAAATATTAAATTAAGTCGCTTTTTTACGAGATGAATATACCTAGGGTTTCATAAACAAACTTAGTTTTTGAAAGTCTAGTTTCAAAAGAGTTAAATGAAGTTCGTTACCTCAAAGAAATATTTTATATCTTTTTTCTTGTCTGGCACATGAACACGAATATTTTAATTACAAAATTTTCTATTTTAAATTTTTAATTTTTTAAGAATGTCTACGGAAATATATAGGTTTCATTTAAACCAACGTAGATGTAACTATGTATTTAAATATTTAAAATTGAATGTATTTGTGTGTGTGTGTGTGTACATATATACGTAGTATGTGTATGTGTAACTGTTTTTATTATTTAACTCTAGATACATCGTAAAGTTCAATTAAATAATCAATGAATACAGTCACAAATCCAAGTAATGAAACGTTCGAAAAAGAAAAAAGACAGCTGTGTTTGTTAATTACCTTCACAGAATAAGGTCACTCTCTTTTGAATCACTCATAACTCGACTGAATCTTGGCATAGAATTAAATGATAAAGTCTTATCTTACCAATTCATATACACCTAGTGAGACACTTCTTGGATACAACAGATTAAACCCCTACTACTCTATAGCCAGAAGTTACTTTTATAATCAATTTTACAACAAAGAATCAAGTACATCAACTCACATCAATTAACTTACAAGCATTTATCAGCTTCTCGTTATTATCTGTCCCTCCTCTGCGTTCAGTTCTATTTCTCTCATATATCACTATAATTAATTCAATTTATTATTCTTCTTATCTTCAACTAATTTGTTCACGTTGAGTTTGTAACCATGTTTCATTTGTTGAATTTGTAATGACGCTGCATTTCGTTAGCAAGGAGTTAGAATCTTATGGAATTTAAATTTCAAAGTCTCTGAATTTTGTGACGAAAAAGCCATGAATAGCTTAACGTCACAAAATGACGAGGTCTGCACTTGAGCTAGACCCTCCTTCTCCATACTTTTCCACAACACACCAGTAGGAGGAAAAGAGTCCTCTACACGACTAAATAATATATCTAGAAAAAATATTTACTAGTATATATTATGTAATATAAAGTATTTTAAATCTTTTAATAGATTACTAAAGATTAGTACAAGATAACGAAAAATGCTGATTATTTCTCTCTCTGGCCGCGGCGCAAATAAAGAAATATTTTTAAGTTTCAATATTCATGATGCCTTATAACGTTCGACTACCCACAAATTTTGCTTCACAAACTTTGGAGACTTTTTATAATTTGAATTACATAAAATAAAATCTCGACCCAACCGAAGGAAACGTGATCGATGCAAATTAGACAAACCAAAGAAATTAATTGAATTAAGCATAAGAAACTTGAATATAAATGAAGCGAAAATGAATGCGGGGTAAGGTGGAAGTTAGTAGTTAAGCAGCAATGATTAATAGCGAGAAGCCATAGTTGACGAGTGTGAAGCTGTATCGATAGCTAATGGACTGCTTAGAAGAGTCTTCTAGAGTGAGAGGACATGTTAGTATACCCACTCAAACAATCAGTGTTTTTTATGAATATATTCACTAGGACCCGAGAAAGTGGGTAAAAAATTATTTTTATTATAATTCCAAGCTTATGAATTTACGATATTCCCTCGTATGCATTTGATGTAATAAACACGCATTTTTCTTATTCAATCCCTTATAAACCTCATTGAATCATATAATGTAATTATTAAAATAAAAGTATTTATACATGTTCTTAATCAATGTATGATGCGTTTTGAACGAAAGAGAATTTCATTCACAATTTGTCTCCCAAAGCTTAAGAGTAAAACTTAAAATGGAGGAGGAAATTTCTCATCCTTTTTATACGATTTATTTGAAGTGCTCCGTTCAAGCAAAGATTTTGGTCATTTTAACGAACGTTTAACTTTGTCCTAGAAATTTGGTTAATTTATGATGTAAACAATTAAGTTTACTTCTGTGTGGCTGTATTATATTGATTGGTAATCAAATTAATCCATGTTGTCTGTATACACTTAAAAGGACATCATTGGCGAGGAAAAAACGGTGAAAAATGTAATACTAATATACGTAAAATATCTATATAATTATAGATATCTTATGTAAATTATACTATAGCATTATTGGCTTGTAACTTCATTTTATTGTCGGAAAATCACCTTGGTAACTCTTTGAAAGAGATCGTAAAGAAAGAGCGGCTGGTTAAAAAAGTAATCCTCTATAACTATAATTCTTTAAATTATTTACAGAATTTCAATATTTTACTGTACCTCTTGACTGCATGGGTTATCAAATAAAACATTTACTTCCTTTGTTCCTAAGTATATTAAATGTGTTGAGAATAGAAGAAGATTGCGACCCACCCGGAGATGAGGTTGAAGGAAGCGTTATTGCCCCCCGACCATGCACCTTGCAAATTTCACTTCATACTAAACAAGAGAAAACACCATAAGAGATATTTATCGTTCTGGCTGCGAGATGAAAGCTTTAAATTTACATTCTTCTCCGACAGGTTTGCTCGATACATGTTGGCGCAAGAACACAGAAAAGGATGGTGACTATATAAAGAGCATAGCAAATTACATAGAGGATACATGTAGCTTTTCTTTCAGTTAAATCAAAATTGTAAAAATCAGGTAACTTGTTAAAAAGCCACGGCCATAAAGGCATTACATTTAAATCAAACCTCATACTTTTGGACTTGTTTACAATGTTATCTAGAATTGCAATAAATACAATTATTTCCTCAGAACAAAGTCTTATGAATCGGGTCCGTATCCTTAGAAAATATGTATACTTTTATGCTTTCAATTCCTTCAAGGTATCCTCTTAGGAAGTTTACATTAAGGGCAATATTTTTGTAATTTTGCCTTTATTGAAGTAAGCATCACTAATATCGCATTAAAAAAATTGAGAGAGAAAAAAAATTTAACAATCGTTTTTGTTTTAGATCTTGCGAAATTCTCAGCGCTTAAGCTAATGCATATATGCAGCTATCAGCCACTTGAAACGTTTTTCAAGTTAACTATGGAATTGAGGGTTGCCAAAGGGAACGCCAAAAGACATTTCTTTCATCCAAAATAATTTTACTAGTGAACAATATTAACGAGTAAGATTTAAATAAACAAGATGAAGTTTCAGGAAATAAGATGAATATAAGATGATACATAAGAAGAAACACTGAGAAAATCAGGCTATTATGTGTAACTTTTAAAAAAACAACCTTACGTGTAATTATAAATATTGTGTTAAAGCTAGTAAAAAGAATAATTATGTATTATCGAAAAAAATTATGTGAGCCTTTCCACCAGCAATGGAAACAGATATCATAACAAGATGTACTAATTTAAAGTGTTCGAAACTATTCTTTGTTCCATATATTTCTCTCTTTTCAAGGCAAAACTCAGATGTAAATATACTTTGCTTCATAGTCTTAAAAGAGTTTCTTAAGAAAAATTCTTCTATAGATTTTGCTGAAAGTTCGAGTTTCAAGTCAAAATAAATTCACATATTCTTGCCGATATTGTACTTGCTCACACATCCCGAAGAACGGTTGAAGAATCGAAGTGATGTGACTTAAAAATTTTGCCCCATCAACCTTATTCTCCCAAGATTACCCCAAAATAATTTTCTTCTTACTCCCAGAACTCGAAAAAACCACTGCTGGAGCAGAAGATTTGACCACAAAAAGGACATCATTCAAGAGGTGAAACATACAATGGTTTTCAATATAATCTGTCGAGTTCTATAATGACGACTTTCAAAGGGTCGAGAAACGTATAACTCTGGATGGGGACTATAAACATAAGTTATAAAAATAATAAATAAACATTTGGTATATATTTCGGCTATTTTAGTAATAATTAAAACTCTGAAATTCTGTCAAATATTAATAAGTTTCTGTGAAAATATTCGTTTTCAGATCAAGTTGTGAAAAAAATATTCTATATTTATTCATACTTAATATATACCAACTACAATTATCGCACTTATTTGTATTAGGAATTGTTGAATATATTTGTGGTACGAAAATATTTTACTGTTTTTTAAAATGTATCTAAATTTCTTTCTAGGATTTATAACTTTAAGGCTACACGGTACTCTTTTTCAAAAAATTTTTTTGGAGACAGTAATATTAAAAGTAACTTATGTATTGTTTTCATACTATATTATTAAACTGATTCTGAAAATAAAAAGTCAATTTAACTAGTCCTTATTTTAAAATTTAAAAAAATTTAAAAATTTTGAAGTTTTTTTAAACCCTTATAAAATACACAATTTTTGAAATTTTTTAATTATTTTGAGTGATTTATATTTCATACATTATTGCAAACAAAAGTTAGTATGGATTTGAAAATCTGTTCCCTTGTTGATTTTTAATAATTATTTTTCTAGCTAAACCTGGAAAAAACAGGAAAATTTTTAAAATATTAATTTTAACATTTTTTAAAAACATAACTAGGGATCCCAGACCTAAATCCATACTAACTTTTATAGAACACATATATCTCAGTATGTATAAAAAATTTCAAGACTCTATCTTGAACAGATAAAAAGCCTTAGGGATTAGAAAACACTTACATCTTCAAAAATAAAAGTCTGAGAAAAATGCATTTAAAGTTTTTAATGGCATAAAACAAAAACTAATAATACTTGCAAAGATCTAAATTTTTAATATATTATTTAACTACTTATATAATATATGAAAACACTACTTTAATTAAATATTATGGCAAATATTTTTATTTATTCAAAATATGTTTTTGCAAAATATCGATATAGCATTTTTTACGATGACAGATAATTCAGCTTAAAGTTAACATAATAATTTCACAAAAGTTTTAAAACACAATGCACTTATAAAAAATAATAATGATATAAATAAAAGTTTAAAAAAAGTTAAAAACTACCAGGTTTGTACATAGCACCTAATTTTTTCTGAATTTTAAATCGCCGCAATTTAGCAAGTTTTATTTTTTTCTGCGCAACTTTAAAATTTGCAGATTTCCTTTTCTTTCTGAAATAGGTTCTCCTACAATGAATAAAGTACACTAAATGTTCTGATGACAAACTTGTTACAAATTCAATTAGCATCCTGAAATGTTTTTAGAGTTTTTAATGTTCCAACAATAAATTCAGGTATTGCACTCGACATGGCAATCAACACGACTCCTAGAAGCTGTATTTTCTTTGGAATATTTGTCCCATATCATCGAATGTAATGCTTCATTAGAATTGTGTGTCAAACCTCTGACACATGTGCTTAATAATTCAGTTGATACTAATCGCTGATAAATAGGCAAGATTTTGGGCAAATATTCTTCGTTGATTGTTATTTTTACCCAATCTTTGTGAATACCTGATTTTTTTCCACGTGCTAATGATGACTGGTAAAAACACCAAGAGTCAAAGAGCAAGATTGCGTCCCGGAAACTAATACTCTCAGATCTTTCCCATAATTTCACAGCTGCATTTACTTCCATTGCACTAGATGATCCGACATGTGTTGTACTACAAACATTTTGTTGTCCTTTGTACCAAATACGAAATTCAGCACTTTCTTCTCCAAGCTCAAATTTAGTCTGTTCACATTCTCCACGCCGCTTTGACATTACTTCATAGTCTATCACAAAGCCAGTCAGCAAGTCGATAACATATCCTATTCCGATATTTGACGTTGACGTATGTTCTCTTGTCAACCAGCTTCCATCATATGACATTCCAATACCGACTATATCTTTATCATTCCTTGAGCCCTACGCCTCAATGACATCTTTACGAATATAAAGCAACGGCTGATTTGACCCAACAAGATGTCCAATCAGAACTTTTGGCTTATAATGTATTTTAAAAGTTTTACTAAACATTATGTTTCAATTCATATGCATGCAGAATTTTTCCAACGATGAGTAGCCAAGTCACAGACTTAACATACCTTGCATTAATCTCATATTTACATCAAATGGAACATTAAAAAATTGATGCTTGCTAACATTTGATATAATATAGCATCAACTAATTCTTATGAACATGTTTCACTCTATGTTTGGTCACAATTAACACATACAACATTCACTTTATATGCAAATCTATTTCTTTGACCATAACAAAGTTTTAAAGATACACTATGGCAAATATTGCTTAAAAATATTCCAAAATTATCTGTAAACAAACATTCAGTATCCACTATAATGT
Source organism: Nephila pilipes (assembly GCA_019974015.1). Lineage (NCBI taxonomy): Eukaryota > Metazoa > Arthropoda > Arachnida > Araneae > Nephilidae > Nephila > Nephila pilipes. Next base: position 13,397 of record BMAW01052917.1, read on the forward strand.
AATTTGAAAGATACTTTTATATGTAGCAGAAGTATTAAAGGCATTTGTATTCTGAAGTTTTGTAGTTATATCCACTAAAGCAGCTTTTTAGCATTGTCATTATCAGCAGTACTCCATCTCTTAGAAATGTTGATTCTCTTCTCAAGCTGCGAAAGTTTTGTCCATGGCATTTTCTCAACAGAAAAAACTTCACTTAAACAATTTAAAATAGCTTTTCAGTTATATAAATTATATGCAGAATAAATATTGGTCTTGAGAAATACCTTTTCTTATCAATTTTGACTAAGTAACTATAAGCACATCAAGAACTCAAAATATAAACAAACATAAATGATTTTAGTAGTGAAAGTTGAAGTTAATATCTACTTCTCTGCAAGTATCGATATTATTTAAAAAATATCAGTAATTAATTAAACTTAAGAATGGAAAAATGCTTTAAAATGAAACCGAAACTAACCACGCCCCCCTCAGCTGTCAAAAATAGTGACTGACAATGCTCAGAAAACTTCAAATATCTTAAAAACTAATTGGTTAATAGATCTAAAATTTGGGGCCAAGATTCCCAAATGTATGGGCTACAGGAAAATGCAAAAAAAATTTTTTCGATAAATTTGTCATTTTTAGGGTACTGTGTAGCCTTAAATAGTTTTTTTTATAAAATTTCTAAGCATATTTAAACATAAATTATAAAGAGTCCGACTTTTGAAGTTTTGAATTCAATCAGTAATTAAGATAAAAAAAAATAATATTTGTAGTTGAATTTTATTCCGAATTAAGGACTCTAATTATTTTTTTAATTAGGGTTTTTTAGACACTTTACTAAAATATTCTCTTAACCTTATGCGAGGGCTTATGATAAGTAAATCAATACTTAAATAGGTCTACTGACATCTTTAGCTTATTGGTTGACATAAGCCTTATACTTTACCTTTCAGTTTCATATGAACCAGATTTGTAAAATGTTAAATATTTTTATAATTAGATATTTTTGTAATAAACTAGATTGATAAATTAATTTGATGTTTCACATATTCAGTTTTAATATTAAGTTCAATGTATATCTTTGTATAAGTCACTGAAGAAAATGTTTTTTAAAAATTTATTTTAATCATTTTTATTGAGTGTCATCTTGTTTTTCTTTTAATAAAGTGGAATAACTATCATGACATGTTTAGAAAACTTGTTAAATGAATTTTTCTTATCTTCTCCAATGGACATCATTTTTTTAGAAAAGTTTTGTAAAAACATTTAATATTGCAATTTAATTTTCATATCAAAATGTCAATGAAAAATAACTTCGAAAGGGGGAATGGCAATACAAAATAAGAATTTATGGTAGTTCGACAGACTCTCTCTCTACTTCTTAAAGCAATACGATAAGAATGATTTCACTTATTCAGAGAAATTTGACAGAGTGTTCAAAAGGGTATATTAAATTTTTCATAATATTAGAAGCCGAGAAAATTTACTCTGTTTTGGGTAATCCTTACGAATCCTTTCTGTTTCCTTAATTTTTTTTTTTTTTTCTATTCATTTTCTTTCGTTTTAATAACATTTTTTTTTTTTTTTAATTTCTTCCACAAGTGTGGGAAATTCTATCATCAACTTAAATACAAAACTAGTAAATACAAAGCTTGATTAAAAATAATACCTCTATGTGTGCAGCTTTTTTTTATTTGTGGTTTTCACAATTTATTTACAATTTTTATTTACAATTTTCCCAATCATCATCGCATTTGAAAGCTACATGCATGTTCAAAAGGATTTGGGACGCACTTTTCCCGCGCACTTGTGCCAACACGTGACTTTTTGGGCAAAACATTCGGAGAAGGATGCTGGTGATGGTTGGTGACACCAGACTTTAATGGTAACTTCGACCTCGTCGTCGGAGCGACAATAGTTTCTCAAGAGGTTTTTTTTCTTCTATGGGAGGAGGTGAAAGTTTCAAGTTGCGAGGTCATTTGCAACGACGCCTTGATGTTTCAATATCATCTTTATGTGAGTCTCCATTTTCTTCAGTTCTCAGCACATTTGAGATAGCAGGGCATAAATATTGCCAATGAGTTACATATAAGTTACATATAGCTGTCAGGTGCAATTATAATTTTGAAAACTATAGGACAAAAAAGTTTTCGTCTGGGAGACTTTACTTTTCAACCAAGACCCGTATTTCAAAAATATGTGTAATTAAGGCAGGAGAGAGGAATCCATTTATTCTAAAATTGAAATAAATTTAAATAATATTTTGGTTACCAAATCACGACTGAATATCTGATATCTAAATTATTTTCAAGCAAAGATATAAAAAGAAATATCGAACATTGAGGAATAATCATTATTTGATCGTCTGTATTTCAAGTACAAACTTTCACATAAATTCCACATCTGCATAACAGACTGCACCTCCGATAATCTGTATGACTGCGTTTGATGTAATAAGGACTTGGATCTTTACTAACAAATTCCGTTATCTTGTCTCCCAATCTGTGTAGTTCACAGTTTAATTTAGAAGAAAGATTCAGAGGCACAGGAAAATGATGAAACTTTTAAGAGCTTCTTGAAAATAACAGATCTAAACCTGCGTAACATCTCAAAATAGAACCATTACTAATGAGAAATCGGAATGAATGATAAATTATGAACGTCAAATATCCATTCAAAGATATTTTGAGAAACAAGAAAAAATAAACAACAATCACGATTCACTTAATAACATTCCTGACTTTTATTTCTAAAGGATAAAATTCGCATTAGTGTTAAAAGTTAAAAAAGGATCTAAATTATAATGTTAATAGATTTATTAATTAACATAATCAATTCAAAATGGCACAATAAGAAAAGATAGAGCTATTAATCGTAGCTGTACAAAACTAGTATCAATGTTAATAGAATAAAGTGAACTGAATTTCAATGCTAATAGATAATTTAGTTAATTTAAAAATATAGTTATAATTACCATCTAATTAGAATTTTTTATTAAGCATACCTGATTTTTCATCATGATAAAATGCCTAAATTTTATGCTTGGTAAAATTTTGCTTGAACATTTACCAGTTACGGGGTTTAAAATATTCGTCCCAAATGTTAATTGAGCATCTCAATCGTTTGAAACGATAACAAGCAAGCTTTAGCAAGCGATATATATATATATATAACATTATATTAAAATAACTCCCATTTACTATTACATTAGATCGGTTTCTTGTAATTGGCCAAAAACATTTTAACCATCAGAAATATATTAAATATTTGAATAATTTAAAGTAACAAAAGCTGTACAAAAGCTGTCAAAAAAGAAAATAAAATGTATCACTAAATTTTAAATAAAAATATTTATCACTAGATAAAGTGATAACAATTTTCTTTTCTGTAATAACTCATGAACGAAATGCATCATTTGCGCAACCTGGAAAAAATTTTATAAACTGCTGTTTGTAGAAAATGCAACACCATGAAGGAATCATCAGAATCAAATGAAATTCGCAGCAAATGTCAATTATAGGATATTATGCAAATTAATAAAGTTTCAGAGCCATCGCGCGTGCGCGGCGCGCGCAGCGCCCTCTGAATTGATGCTGAAAGCGTATAAATAAAGTGCTGTAGCGGGACGTTGAAAAAAGTCTATGATTATTTGTTAGTGGCAAACGTTTAGTGAGACCTGAGTATGCCTCCACGACGGAAGAATAAGAAATTCAAGCAACTTACGGAGTTTGAACGAGGGAGGATAATCGGCCTTCGAGAAGGAGGATTTTCCTATCGCGCAATAGCAGCTCGTATGCAGCGGAACAGTTCCACAGTGATGCGAGTTTGGAAGCAGTGGACCGACGAGCACCGAACAACTCGAAAAACAGGCACTGGACGACAGAAGGTGACGTCAGAGCGCGATGATCGACACCTGCTCCGCATGGCGGTGAATGATCGCACAGCTTCCTCCAGGCAGCTGGCAGCACGTTGGTCTACTGCTACAGGTGTACAATTGTCGGCTTCGTCAATTCGTCGTCGTCTGCTGCGCCGTGGATTGCGTGCAAGGGTGCCTTTATACAGGATTCCCCTCACGGCGAATCATCGACGGCTGCGTCGGCAGTGGGCTCTTGAGCACAGAGACAGGCGAGCTGATTGGCACCAAGTTGTCTTTTCAGATGAATCACGCTTCAATTTGTGGACCCATGATGGCCGTGTTCGTGTTAGACGTTATGCCGGTCAACGCTGCCTTCCTGAGTGTATTATTGAACGACATAGTGGTATGTATTATAATCAATATTATTAATAAATGTAGCTTGAATTTTAATATAAGGGAAACTTGTTTCGACCTTTGATATTCACTTAATGTCTGCTACATACACACACACACATATACATACACACACACACACACACACACACACACACACACACACACACACACACATGCATGCACACACACACACACACACACACACACACACACACACCTACATGGCACACATTTTACACTAAACACACACATTAAGAATATATATATATATATATATATATATATATATATATATATATTTACTTTCAAATATCATTTGAATCTGATTATTAATTCTAGATGCAACTCCTTTTTTTGGCTATGAGTATATCTTTCTCTACACATGTATAGTTTTATTTAACATTAGATTTATCCATCCTATACATTTGTCCATAATCAAATCATTGGGAATATTTTTCTAGATCAGCTCATTTATCAAAAAAAAAAAAAATATTACATCAACATGCAATCAAACATTCTTTTCTGTGTCATATCGAACGATGAACGAAACGACATGTAGTTTTTTTTTCTTCGTATCCTCTTCGTAATGGTACCAGAAATGAATCTTTCATATACTGCTGTTTGTAGAAAATGCAACACCATGAAAGAATCATCAGAATCAAATGAAATTTAATGCAGAAACGACTTGTACTGATAGCAAATAAATGATGAAATTTTCAAAACAAAAGAAACAAATTAAGCGTCCGAAATCAGTATTTGGTGCAGCCACCATGCGCTGCAATAAGTGCTGCTATAATGATGGCATGAGTCAAACAGATGTGAATATCTGTTGAGGAAGAGAATCATATCAGGATGCGCAACCAAGTTCTTGAAACTGAGGCAGGATCACGAGCGAGACGCGACCAACCATATCCCCACACGTGCTCAATAGGCGAATATATCGTGAATAAGCAGGCCAAGGAAGAAGCTGCATGCGCTGAACGAAGTCTCGAACAGTCCGCAACATGTGGGCGATACATCCTGCTGAAAAGATATCCAGGATGCCTTGGAAGGAAAGGAACGACTTCGGGCTGCACGCACTTCACGGAGTACCTGCGTTGCTATTGAGATTACCCTCATGTATCACTGATCCATGATACGAACCACCGACCATAACTCCGGGTGTTCGG
>BMAW01052917.1:22648-43885 GCA_019974015.1 Nephila pilipes
TCGTGTTCTGATAAAACATTGTTTTTTAATGGGTAAAAACACCGTGCAAGCGAAACAATGGATTGAAAAATGTTACCCGGACTCTTGTCCATCAAAAGCAACGATTTGTCGGTGGTTTGCCGAGTTTAAACGTGGTCGTACCGACACAAATGACGCGGAACGCTCGGGTAGACCTGTGGAAGCCGTTACACCGGAAAATGTGAGTGAAGTGACAAAAATTTTAATGAAAGTTCGTAAAGTGAAGCTCCGTGAGATTGCTGAGATGACACAGATATCATATGGAAGTGTATTTACTGAAAAAGGTTTTTTGAAGTGAAGTGAAAAAGGTTTTTTCCAAGTGGGTGCCGCGATTGCTTTCGATGGAACAAAAACAGCAACGAGTAGATGATTCAGAAAGCTGTTTATCGCTATTTACTTGCAACAAAAAAGATTTCTTGCAAAAAAAAAAAGAAAAAAGGGAAAAAAAAATTTCTTTTTTGAAAAAAAAAAAAAAAAAATTGGAAAAGCATTGGAACGATTGTATCACCCTAAAAGGTGATTAACAAAAGGTGTTATGTTGATGAATACAAAAAAATTTTGCAATAAAATGTTGTTTTCAATGTTAGACTCGGGAGTTATTGATCGATGTGTTATAAGTGGAAAGGTCAGCTATAAAGTAGTAGAATGTGTTTGATTTGGTGCGAAAAGACACCTGACGCACTATAATGTTAAGAACATGCCTAACGCGCCCTCGTTTGGTCGCGATTTTCCAAAACCGTGACATTAAAAAACACGGATGAAAGAAGAGATGATAATATTTTGGATAAAAAAATAACTCAGGTTTCTCAGTGGTACGATGCATGATATAGCATGCTCTTCAAGAAACGAAAGTATAATTGACAGAGCAATCATTATTACATGCTGAGAAATTTCTTAATGTTACGTTGAAGTTTGATATCAAATTCGCTGGTTAATCAATGTTTGCTATGGAATTTTAATTAAAAGGCTGATTAACCCTTGTATTTTAAGAACACGCATTAACTGGAGGATGATACTTGGAGTTTCTACAGGATGTAATATATGATTTTTGAGAATATGTCACTGCTTCATCTCCGAAACATATGGTTCTAATATAACATCCTTCCCCGTCCCCAGCATAAGGCAACAAATGCAAAGTAGTAACTTCCAGTATCAAATAATCGGGTAGAGTAGCTTCGTAGAACAGTCTCCGTGCTTACCTGATTTTACCTAAGTGGAATTTTTTCGGTAGATATATCTCAAAAATCAGGTGTATGCTATCCCATCGCCAACACTGCAGGACATTAAGCGAATTGTTACTGATGCTTATTCCATAGTGTCACCTGATATGCTACAAAATATATAGCATGAAATTAAAATAAAAATGAGACTGGGTGTGCATTGTAGCTGATGACTTACGCAGCAGATATATCGACTCGATACTAACATTTTAGTTGAGATTTCCTGTTCAGGTAAATTAATTTTTCTGTGAGTGAAATTATGACGGGGTGGGACAAACTCCCCTTTTCCCAACCCCAGAATCCACCGCTGATGTAAAACTTGAGTGGGCACAATGTATGTAGGAAAGACGAATTACTAAAAATGAATATTCTAAAAAATAATAATGCTTTTTGTATAAACTTTCATTTATTCCCTACTTTAGCGTTACACTGACCAGTATCTTAACCCAAGCAAATAAACAATCATTTCTCAGAATTTATCTTGCTTGAGAAGGTTTTAGAACACTATATTATTAAAGAATATTTTCCTAAAAGAAAACTATTAGTAAATTATCATTGCATTCCTCAGATATATCTGTGTGTCATGAAAATGTCAATTTCTTATTCATTTTTATCCCCATTTTTAAATTCCTAATTCTCTAAATCTTACCAGATCCAAATAACTTCTATTTACTTCAGTGGAGTTTGGCTGCGGTCGTGAACTCACTGCCACAGTTCTTTTTGTCGAATCATGGGTTCTACTCTTGATGCCACGAAAGACCTACCAGGTAATTAAGCTATGATGCAAGTTAAATCTCTCAAGAGTCCCCCTATAGGAGTGGTGTGAAAGAATTTGGAGAGGAAGGTGCCAGCTCGACATCCTCGTAAATTAAGCAAAGCTCAAAATTACAAGGTCTATCTCCAATATCCTTCGTGTTGCTTCTAAGTAAGACGTTAATAAACTGTCCATAAAAAGCTGTGTGAAATTTAAATAAATCTTTAGTTTCTCCGAAACACCTCCTGATTATTATTTGATTCTTTTTCCGTAATAAATCTAATAATATAGTCACTAAATTACACAGTAAGATAGAAGATTATAAAATGCTTTTTATTCAAGTTATGAATATTTAAAATATTATCCATTTCAACTCTCTCTCTGGTAATTTATTTACCTAAGCACGCCTGGATTTTGGTTTGGAATACAAATTTAACTCGTTTCTTACCAACTCACTGGGGGTCCTGTGAGTAAGCAAACTGGAATTGAAGGATCGAGTCAGGAACCTTTACTCTGTTTCTTCTAAGATCTTTGTGACTACTTCTTAGATAAGAATGGACTTGGTCCGGGATGTTTCACTTTCCCTTGCTCAGGAACCAGCTAAAACATTTCCTACTCTCAAACTCCTTATTATCCATTTCATCGCTGCTTATAAATGTAATTTATCTAATCCGCTTATTAAACCACAAAAATTTAATCTAGTTTACACGAATCACGTTTCATTTTATTGGTGAGAGTTTTATTTAAAGCAATTTAGTAGAAAAGTTATCAGGGTTAGTTGAAGGGTAAATCAGGATATACCCAAACGTCTCAGTCATTAGAATTATTTTATAAGAATTAAAAGAACCCCAATTTTGTAATGCATATCACCTTGTCCTTCGTCTTCATCGTTTTAGCTTATTAGCTGTCTGGTAAGTCGCGTATAAAAGGTAAACATTCACTGAGGGAAAGAAAAGGAACCCATCTGAATAACACCTCGGTATATGTGAACATCTGATTGATTTAGAAAGGAAATGCTAATGTATTGATCACTAACCATTTTAAAAGATAGAAAAGCGAATTGAAGAATGTCCAGCGATCTGGAAGACTACTCACAGTAGCTAAAACGTTGAAAGAGGAGCTCTCTTATAATTTCATTAAGATAAGAAGAAAGTTCAAAAAATTCTAATGAAGACAGTTTTATGACGAAGCTATTATATGAAAAGCGAGTTGAGTACCATGTAATGTTAGCCTGCCCGTAATCTATTTAAATAGTGCCTATTTTTGGACGACTAAATTCTGCTGATTGTGAATTTTAAATCAGCTTTAGTTTCTTTCCACTCACTTTGCCTTACACCAACGTTGTTCTTTGCTCAACGAACAATTTTGATAAAAAGCGAGAAGCATTTGAAAGGGGAGAGGGTAAAGAATGTCTATATTGGATCCTAAAAAGAAAACTTTGAGAAGAAATCATTAATACACTTATATTATTTTAAGCAACGGTTATTTTTTAAATGTTATTATTGGTTTATTGTTGGTATAAATAATTTGGAATCATTGGAAACTCATCTCATGGAGTTATAAGTATTGTCAATGTACTGTTCATACATCCAAGCTATTTATCATAGTCGTATAGCTACCGTCACGCTATATGTATTTCAAATATCGTTTGAATATTTAAAGAAATAAACTTCTGAAGTAGGATATATTAGTGAGTGTTCTTCCTACAAAATATGTTAGATTCATTATTTAATAACGAGGCGTTCAGAAGTTACATACACATACACAAGAGCTAACGCCCTCAGACCTTGTAATTCAGAGCCTCGGTCAAGGGATGAGGGAGATATGGGAACCGGCACCCCATTTTCCAAAGTTCCACATGATCGCAACGTGAGAACATTCATCCATGACTGATCTTTCGTACTTTAGCCCGACTGCACAATAAACCTCCAGTGTCATCATGACTAATTATATTTTTATTTGAGGTATAACTCACATATCATAGTGTTTTGTAACTTATAATTTTTAAATGTTTTTCAATGAACTGAAAAAAAAGGCGTAATGTTATGGTAGTCGCTCACACCCGCGACTCGACGAAAACAAAACCGACCATAACCCCTGGATTATCACGCTGTCTCTCCTACAATGTATATCATTAACATGATTCATATTAAAAATAAATTGTAATGCATCAAACAACGTTCGTAACTATGATTTCAAAAACACGCATAAATGAATAATCTTTCTTGATATTTAGTGTCACCTGAATTAGAATATACATAGCAAATTGTTAAAAAAAATTATTACTATAAAAAAAATTCAAAAACCATTGTTTTAGCATAAAACAAACAAAAATTAGTATATTTTAAAAATATTCTCTTTTCGTGAAACATCCCTCTATAACATTGTTATTTAGGATTCATATAGGTATTACAGAGACTAAAATAGCACATTTGAATATAATTCACAATATTTGCAGAGTTATTATCAGTCGAAATAACGAAACATGTTTTTTTTAAAAAAAATTATTCAATCTTTTCTGCATTAGAAATGTGAATAAATCCACTTATAAATAAGGCATTATTAAATTCCTAGTCCAAACATTGTTTAAATAAAAAGTATAAATCTAAAACACTATTACGCAGTTTGAACTGTCATTTCAAAATGAAATAAAATGACAATTGAAAGTAAAAATCGAACGCAATTCAAAGAATGTAGCTCAGCAAAATAGTAAACAGTCTACAATACTACCATTTCTCTTTCGGAAATTTTACTACTAAATGTGAAGCCAAATTTCTCAAAATGAATCTTAATATATTTTAGGAATTTTTTAATAACATAAACAGTAAATATTCTTACAAATAGAAGGAAAAAATGAACATTTATGAGAAAACTTCATCTTCTGGTTTCGAAAAGGCGACTTTGGGTTATTTATTAATTCTTTTCTTGGAAATTGTCTGATGTTTAAATGTATATAGTTTCATCTCTGTGTACAGAAGCTATAAATAGAAGGTAGCTTAGTAAGAGAAATTTTCAAATACTTTTTATGAATGAATAAAAAAAATCGGCGCATTCTCCCAAACTCGATGTTTTAAGGGGCGCTCTCTCTTCATGAAATATGATATTTAAAGGATTGCTTTATTATTTTTATATAAACGAACAAACGATGAATGAAACAAATGTATTTCTTTAAACAGGCAGATCATAGAATAAAACCTCCTTTACTCTAAATATTTATCCTGTCGTTGCGTAATTTAGTTACATTTTTCCACTCTTTCCTCGAAACATCAACCGAATATTTTAAAAAAGGATTGGAAAAATCCTTCTTCTATGAAACTGTATCTTCTCAAACAAAGATGTTTTTAGACGGATAACGAGTTAACCGAAATATTTTAATTGAATTATTCACTGACAAATTCTTTTTTTTTCTTCCATAAAACGCTTTGCCTCACTGTGCAATAACGATAACAAATTTTGGAATTGATTTATAAATGAGTATTTTTCTCATTGTAAATAAATTTTATGGAGGTATAGTATGCAAATATTCTGTATTAATTACATTAAGTTTTATAAAAATTCTGCTTTCTTCTTCCTTAATACACCACATACTGGGAAATATACTCAATTCATTAATAAAATTCATTCAACTCCGAATGCATTTATTTTCATCCATATATAGAGAGAAATATGAAGTGAAAAATATTCTAAAAATATACTTACGAAATAGAACTGTATATATTTTCTTTTTATTTCCTAAATGGTCTTTCTTACATAATCTCTTTTAAACAACGATTATTTTCATTAAATCGTTTTATTTTTCTCCTTTTTTTCCAACATTTCATGTTACCTTACAACACAAACTCTGTATCAATGATAATTCAATATTCAGTTGTAAAACTGTAACTTATAATAATAATAAAACTAACAAATGTTTTTGTCTAAAATACTTTTCAAAAATAAAGGCCAAAAAAGTATAGAAAATAATATACATAATTTTTAAAAAGCACACGAGCTCTTTATGTAGCAAATGAGTAAAAAAAAGAGTCGAAAGGTAAAAAAAATAATATTTTCTTTAGTCAATAAAAAAATTAATAAGAAATGTACTGAAAATAATAATTTATGGTTATCATAAATGAACAAGTGAAGAATTTTCAATCCAGCTGAAAATGTTTAACTAAAAACAAAAGTGTTGCTGCTCAAAATAAATTAGATAGTTTGCCAGTTGGGGGTGCACAATATTTTAGCTTTTAAGCAAAAATGTTCATTTGTATTGAAAATTCTTCACTTACTTATTTATAATAATGATAAACTATTCTTTTTAATACATTTTCATTTAATTTCTTATTGTCTGAACTAAAAATTATTTTTTACTCAATAGTTTTTTTTTTTTTTTTTTTTTTTTGCTACATGAAAGTGTCGGTTTAAGAAACTTTTTAAAAACAATTTTATGATTAGTGATATTTATTCATCTTAGAATTACATTAATTTCAAATAAGAAGAAATTAATGTAATTAACTAAAAAGAACTACACTAATTTCTTTTTATTTGAAATTCCTTAAAACAACCAAATTAACTAATTATTATCTTTAAAAGTAATTATTAGTTTGGCTGCCCTGATCATCACATGTAAATAATAATTATTTCAGCAAATTACAAATTATATTTCGCTTACTTCTTAAAATTGGGCCTTACTCACACTAATAATGTAAAACTAAGTAAGAATCACTACATTCCAACGCTCATTAAGACTATATTTCCCATTTACAGGTAACTGAAATGAGATAGAGGGAGAGCGGTCAGAAGTCTTGTGTATCGAGTATCCTTCGAGATTTATGGGGTAGTTAAGTCATCTTGTAAGTCTGTTAAGTATTTCCCCATGACTAGCAGAAGGTGGACATCGAATGCAACGCCCAACTCGTCAACTTCCACTAACAAATGAGCAGTGTCCGAAGCATTTGAATTGGTGTCGTCAACCTTAACTGTTACAAGATAACTTTGTAGAAAGATCAGGATTGAATCGTGTAATTGAGAACAGAACAATTCACTCGGTATCGTGGGAAAAAATGCGACTTTATTGTCGGGTAATCTGGTTTGAAAAATGACAAACTACTACAATATTCTAACATTTATTTCATGAACAATTTATCACAGAAATACAGAAGAATTTTCTTAAGTCATTTTGCCCGATTTGTATGGATAATCGATCCTATAATAGCAATAGTTAAGTATAATTTCGTGTATAATCTAATTTTGTAAGCAGATTATATATTTCGCACATATTTTAAATTTTTATTCATATTTAGCTGCTAGTTATAATGTTTGTATATAACGGAATTTCTGCATATATATATATTAAATATATAGATCAAAGTAGATGAAAAACTGTCTGATTCAATGTAGTGATGCTAAAGGGAAAAAACTCAGTTATCTTAAACCAAATTTAAATTATATAATGATTGTTTCTAAATTAATTGAGTAACTAATAATTATAAGACGTGACAATATAGATTTTAACATTCATATAGATAAATTTGCAGTAAAACACATATTTTATTTTTAAGAATAGTACACTTTCACAAGCTGTATTACATAGTTATTCTTAGTAGTAAACAACAGCCGTCATGTTAAATACATACCTAACGAGTTCTTACGAAACACAACTAAACTGAATACCTACATTAAAATCCTGTTTTACTACATCAGAATTTATCGTAAACTTCTAAAGTAAAGTTGTACAATGATGCCTCAAAAATAAATTAGCATTAAGATAGAAACCGTAAAGACCTTAAGTACCGTAAAGTAATAAAGTCAAATTTAATACTTAAAACACATAAGTATTTATATTTTATGAAACAGATAATCATTCATTTCTGTTTCGAAAATTTTAAGGTAATATAATCCCTTTTCAAACTCCTCAAGGGCTTACCTTCTTTAGGTAAATACCGGAATCAAGATCACTAACTGATCCTAGTTAACTGTTCTTTAGCTTGGTGTTTAATGTCTTTGGTAAACATGAGTGACGCTCCCCCGAGGTACCCTACCAAACTTCTCTATTTTCAAGTCTTCTTCTCGTCACACACAACCCCAATTTTTATCTTTTTTTCTTCACTTTTTCTTGTGTCTAAATCACAGATACACACTGTTCCGTGCAACATAGTAAGATTTGGATTCTTAACCATAAACTTTAACTTTCACTCACTTCTTCCCTCTTTAAAATTTCTTAATCGAATTGTTCGAAAATAATAATTGTCACATAATTAATTTAATATTTAAATTAACTCAAATTTTCACACTATGGATGCTTTTTTGTACTGAAGTTACGTACTTAACATATTCTTAAATAATTATTAAGAAATATTGAAGCAGTACAAAATACAAATGAGAGGAAAAGTTATAATTTTTTAAAAATCTTGTTTGAAAGTATCATTAATGTAAAACATATGTGCTACAAAATACGATACAGAAATCCTTAGTAACAAGCAATATTGCAGTTTTATCTGCACAAGAAAAACTGGTCAATAGACCATGGATGCAAGACAGAAAATATGGTTTTATATATTCATGAGCACAGGCTTAGTATTCAAAAAGTTTACATCAGTCTAGATATCAAGTTTGTAACATATTTTCAAATATATGTCTCGAACCTGAGATTTTCTTTGGAAATAAAAAGAAAAAAAAATGTTTTTCCAGATTTTTAAAAGTATACTATGCACGAAATGAGGCATATTATACAAGAGTGGAAAAAGAATGATATCCTTAATATAATATAAATATGATATACGTTATTATGCGCAAATTATTAAAAAAAAAATTTACTCCTGTTTGTGCTTTGAAAGGTTTAACACATATTATAAATACTTAACAGTGTAAAAATATTTTTAAAGTAAAATCATAGTAAAGTAATTATTATACTGAAGAAATTTTAATTCTATTTCATTTATTTTTGTTATGTAAAAATGTGAAATGTAAAAATGTTTCCTTAATCTTTGCTTTAAACATACCTTTACTTAAAAAATTCCCAAAACATTTTTACGTGATTCATTAGATCTAATGACATATCGAAAGATTAAAAAATCTAACGAAATATTAATAAAATTAAATATATATAGTTAAAAAATGTATATATACACAAACATGTAGTTAAAATGTTCAAAAGAATCACTAATTAAACATATATATAATCTTACAAGAAAAATATGACAAAAACATATTATTCAAATTTAAAATGTAAAATTGTATCTAGTAAAAAATACTATTATTACTTAAGTAAAGACAAATTTATTCAAGAATAAATAACATAATTCAATTAAAGAAAAGCAAAAAAGTTAAAATAAGGAGATTAAACTGAAAATTAAAGAAGACAAAAAGTAGAAGAGAAATAAAGTAATTGAAAATTCCTGTATAAGTATAATTTGAAACAAATAAATTTACTACAGCAAGTTAAACGACATTTAAAATACATCGCTAAAAGTAGCATTTTAAAGCTTTTCAATAATTACATCGACCTCAATTTATATATATATACATACATACATACATAACACATCGATCAATAACTCCCGAGACTAACCCAGATATGGCGCTCTTAGTAAACCAGTAACCAGGTCTTTCTAGAGTACTAACCTTTGCTTGAAACGTGTCAAAATTTTAAGTCGATCGGACCAGGAAAAAGATCTTTTGAAGTGAAGTGAAAAAGGTTTTTTCCAAGTGGGTGCCGCGATTGCTTTCGATGGAACAAAAACAGCAACGAGTCGATGATTCAGAAAGCTGTTTATCGCTATTTACTTAACAAAATAATTTCTTGCAGAAAAATTGGAAAAGAAAAGAAAGAAAGACGAAAAGTGTTGAACGATTGTATCACTAAAAGTGATTAAAAAAGGTTATGTTGATGAATAAAAATTGTATTTCAAAGTGTGATTCGGGAGTTATTGATCGATGTGTTATATATATATTGATAGTTAAAATTCAAATAATAAATAATATATTAAACAATTCCAAAAGGAATGAAAATCTAAATCTATTATTAATTAGTCTTAATATAAATGTTGGAAGACCGAAAATATAAATCCCGAAAATTTTTAAAAAAATTCAAAATTTAATATTTATTTAAAATTAGATATAAATTACAAAAATAAGTAATAAAAACACAGAAGAAACTCTGAAAGACCAGAGAAAATTGAAAAATGAAAATCGTTTAACAATAAACAAAATGGAAAAAAAGCTATTTAATACTGTTACTGGTTTCGGACAATGAAGTCTGCTTATACATGTATTAATGATAAAATCTAAATTCACGAGCCATAGAGAACAATATACACAAAAAGAAACGATTCAAAAAACCACATTTAAAAAAAAAAAGTCATATATAGCCTAAATACCTAACTATAGCCTACATAAAACGAAATAGGAGAAGAAATAATTATGAATATATATATATATATATATATATAACTATATAATTAAAATAAATAAAAAGAAACTCAGACAAAACTTAACCAACACATTAAAGTAGCCGTTTCATCAAATTATTAATTTTAGCGCCGTAAAAAGAAAAAAATTCTAAAAGTAGGTACGACCTTCTATACTCCAAAGTAAGAATTAAAAATCAGCTCTGATTTTTAAATTTTGAAGTTATGATGAAAATCAACCCAAAAACAATATCCACAGAGACTACTGAGAATAAATATTTGTATTCGGTTGGTCACTTCGGCTTTGTTTTTCCTATACAATACGTACAACTTTACTGCCTAATAATAGTATACCACTTTCATTTTTAGAATGTGAATCTGACATAACTAAAATTACTTAACCAAAAATAAATAATACTCGTGCTATAAAATGTCTGGAGAATATTCAATAAATCATGACTTTATCCGAGGAATAGAATAGGACTCAACAGAAAGCTGGCAAGACGCGTTCTATCATATATATATATATATATATATAATCTGAGAAATCAGGATATTTGTACTACTTTTTGCTTTTATACTTTTTATACTAAGCCTGTGAAATGTTTCATATGTTTGATATAGCTGCAATTTATACATTCAATAGGAAATGCAACGATGTGCATGGGAAAAATAATGCCAGTTACAGATTTGAATGATTTTTTTTATCGTTTCTTAAATTTTACTGGGTAAAAATTCATTTAAACTCAGTGAAGAATGAAAATTTTATCTTGGCTTGAAATTTTCAATTCAGAATGTTCGGAAAAAACTTTATATCTTATAATACTCGTTTCTTCTGAAAATGTTCTAACGAAATTCCTCAGAATCCTTTTTTTTTCTCACATTTTCTCTTCTTCTTTGGGCACTATCTTACGCATATGAAGCCGATATGTCAAAAACTGGACTGATATACAAAAAGTAATAGCGATATTAGGTTTTGTTCTTTTCTTTTCTCTTTGCGCAAAAGCTTCAAAGGAAGTGAGAATTCTTAACATTCGATTCCGGTTTTTTTTTTTCTTCTATGCTTCCGCTCGTGTGAAGTATTCCTTTTAGACTTCCTTCCTGCGCTATACTAACCAATACAATGCACGTTATTTGCAATTTTACGCGCACTTAAAGTAGGGTGTTTGAAATAATCAGGCACCAAACAGGGTTGAATACATTAACATTTCTGATGTTCAGATTTATGAGATCAGAAACTATATAAATTGTAAATCTGATTTATTTGAACTCTAGCTTCTTTAATTATTTGTAAATTTGGTGGATAAAATGGAATTTAAGTATTCCTTAATGAAATGTAATTAGTTATTAAAACCATTTTGTAAAGCAATGAATTTTGTTCCAATCAATTTTCTTTGACAAGTACGCTAGTTCAATGGTCCTTGAGTGTATTAGAAATTTTTAAAATTAAGGTTCATTATAATTTTTATTATCAAAAGGATCTCTGGCTAACCATGAGAACTTTTTTTTCACCCAAGTGAGATCGAGCTTATCCAATATTGGCTTAGAGCTATAAGACAGGCTTTCCATGCAGCATATATTTATGTTTCAAATTGAGAAAAATGTTAAATTTTAGTTATAATGACTATATTATAAGATATAAACATTGTAATTTATATTATTTAAGAGATTCTTGTGTGTGTGTGTGTGTGTGTGCGTTCGTGCGTGCTAGCCATTTTGAGGAGTTTTTTCTTCCAAGGGAGACCCAGCTCACCCAGTAAAGGCTTAAAGCTACAAGGTTGGAATCCCAGAGAGTATTTATCCATACTTCAAAGAAAGATGTTTACTACGAAATTTTTCGTGGAAGAGAGGAGCATTACAGAATATTTGATAATTTGTGTGAACAACAAATGGTCAAGATCAGTTAAGATTTTAAGCAAATTAGTAAAAGAAAAAATTTAAAAAAAAATGCAGCTTGCAAAAACAAACGATAAATAAGGTCAGTGAGTTCAAATCTTGCTCTATGTTTCAGGTTGTAAAATACTAAATTTGATGTTTCTAATAATGATTGATTCAATGTAATGAAGTTTTGTACTCATGGGTCCAATTCTATAAAGCGGACAATACAATCATCAGACGACAAAAACACGTTATCTGATATTTACATAGTCTTCTAATTTATAAAAAAGTGTGCCCTTCGCGAGCAACTCTATAAACCTCACTATGTACCTTCATGTTTAAAATGAAGTTTATGATTTTTGGTCACATATTCCACGCTTCTAACAGTCAGATTCTTAACGTCTGGTAATCCCTTTGAGATTGGATGGGGCAATTGCTCTTTCTAGAACTATCCAATCCTGCTTTATATGAACTATGTCCTACAACCTCTCCGGATACAACGATTTGATGGGTATCCTTTTTCTTCATAAAATCATTAGGCATCTGAGCCTTATATGGTCTCTTATTATCGTCCATTTAAAAAATCTCTTACTAGCAGATAACCAAACACGCTTCCCAACAGGTTCAAGCGCCCCATCTCTATAGCGCTATTCAGTCACTTTACATACATCAAAGACATTTAGTGATGTTTGATCCTCCTACAAGAAATCTTTCTACACAAGCATTCCACTACAAACAAAGTGGATGCATATTTATACTGGATACAATACACATGGTTTCAGGCTTTAACTAGATGAAAATTTGTCCAGAGTAATTCTTTGTGTACTAAATATAAATTCATTGATGAAGAACTTATAGCTGCATTCTTTTTGGGTCCAAAAGCTTCTTGCTCCATAAGAAACAAGGGAGGGGAATGCATGTCGTTATTAACAGGGACGTAAAGTACATTTGTATGAACTACAATGATTCACACTTATTCACAAGTAAGAAAATTTCGTGTACTTGTCAGAAGGCGGCTTTCATCGTTCCGTTTTTGATTAAAGCAAATTGAAACTTGACTAATGGAATATAACTAAGTTATTTTATTTTATGATTTCAGTTAAAAAGACCCCTTTAAACCTTTTAAAAAGAAGACTAGCTACTAAATCAGTGCTATACTCAATATAACATATAACATCAAGTTTTAATATATTAGCAAGAGCTAATTAGGTTGCATTTTTAATAAGTGCAAAGACGTTTTCGAAGCATAATTTTAGACACCAGTATGTTTAATTTTGAATATTACAGATTTTGTAAGTCTTAGAAATTTATTACATTCAATGTAATGAAAGGCTTTTTCTCACATTAACAACCATGATATTTTCTGATATAAATATACGTAACTAATGACTAAATCTCTAAATAAAAAGTAGGTAATGTAACTTTGAAAACGATAAGGGGAAATTTAATTTTTAAAATGTACAGAGATAAGCGATTATAATTGAACAGAGATAAGCGATTATGATTGAACAGAGATAAGCGATTATGATTGAACAGAGATAAGTGATTTTTGGCCAATATATAAAAAGAAATGTGAGGAATTTAGTGGAACCTTTTTTCTCGAATTTGTATGATAATTACAGAATCAAATATGAAACATTAATTTTTTTATTTTTAACGAAATAACTTTAAAAAACCATGTTTTTTGACACATCAAAAACTGTCTTACTTCTTTTCCATTTACATTGTTCAAGCTCTCATGCAAAGCATTCTAGCTTTTACAACGCAATTTAATTTCATTTTCACTAAGTGTTTTATTCACTGATGTAGCTATTATTAACCGGGTTTTTTCTTTTTGAAATTCAAAAAAAAAAAAAAAAATTAATAAATTTTAAAACGCTTAGGTAGTACAATTTTTGTTTTTGTTTAGATTATAAACTTTTGCATTTAATATGTACATTCATTACTTATATTATTCAAATATGTTACCAATTCTTTTGGACACCATAGTTTGTTTCCTATGCATAATTTGCGTGATTGTGTGTTGTGTGAGCCACCACAACTTGATAAAATTTCCGCAAGAGTCAAAATAAATAATGAGGGAAATTAATCTTTAACTTAGTTATATTATACCTCCATTAGATAATCATAACAATCAATATACTTATTATTATATTAGAGCAAAATTTATACGAATCTACTACCAAAGATAATCAAAATGAAACTTATCAAACAGGATTTAAAATACTAATCCAAAGTAGACGTAATCCAACATTTGTACGATCAAGATGGATCTGGCAGTTCAAATCTTCTAATCTCTCTCTTTTTCTTTTAACATTCCAACGTTAAATTTTTCGCACTTATAAATGCTATCTCGTAAATTATATTCACTGCATTTTAACATCTATATTCTGTTTTAGAATCAAATAGCATCAAAGGATAGCCTCAAGAAGGTAGTTGATGGACAATATGCTTAAGAACCGTTACAAGATATTTGAGTTAGAAAAATATTTAAAAGTTACAGGAGCATAAATTTGATGGTCGACAATATATATTTTTAAAACAAAACAGACAAATACTTGTTTTTTTGTTTTGTGTTTATTTTGTTGCATTTTTTAACAGTTGTATATATAGTTATATATATGTGTGTGTGTGTGTGTGTATACTGAAAATTTATGAAAAAATAATTTATAAATTATTTAAAAAGACAAAATGCTAAAAAGAAATGTAGAAATAAATGAAAAAATGGAACCCAGCAAGTCAAAAACCAATTTTGGGGGGAGGATCGAATAATAATTAATTTATTTACTTTTACACAGTTTACAATTTTTTCACATTCTCTGGACATTTCTTCTCCATTGCCAAACATCCTTTTACACTTAAGCCACATTGTCAACCAACTATTATCCAAACAACAGCTCGAATTTTTTTTTGAATTTATATAGTGATGATGTTTTGCATTTCGAGTGCCTGATATCCATCTTGAAGCATTTCGTTCGTTTGAAGATTATTCTACCTTTCTATTCATATATTTGAATCTTCACTTCTTTGAATTTTTGAAAATAATTTTTATGTTTTGATTCTTTGATAATTTTCAGAATTATAAATTTTATTTTGGTAATTTTATCACTAAACTCTTTTGCATTTTTTATCATTGAACTCTTTTGTACTTTGGATTTCCCAATTCAGCCTGTCAAGTCAAAAAGGGGAAGGTTGGTGCAATAAAATTAGTTTAACCCCGCTTATTCGTTCCTCAGTCAAAAATTTCTTTTTGACTCTTGCAGAATTCCATTTTTTCATTTATTTTTTAACTTTTTTTTACATTTTTTTTCTTCTTTTTTTCTTTTCTTTTTTTTTTTTTTTAAATTTTCAGTATATATATATATATATATTATATTTATATATATTTGTGTGTGTGTGTAACATTTTTTTAAAAAGTTTTTGAGTATGCTTTCAGTTTCTTTTAAATTGATCATTTGATTCATAGCTATTTTTAAATACAAAAACTGTTGATGGGGATAGTTTAGTTAATAACTCTAGAATAACCCAACCTAATTCCTAATTGACTGAAGCTTGTTACATATTGAAATACATTATTTTCCAATTTTTTTAACTTCAAATTTTTAGTTCTTAAATTTTTCAATTGCTACAACTTTTTGATATTGCTGTGTTTTATGTAATTGTTTTTCATTTGATTTACTTTCTTTTCAAGTTATGATTTTTTTTATAGTTGAATTTGCCTAATGTTTCATTATTAACTTTTCAATTTGCGATATTTCTATTTCTATTTTTGAGTTGGTTTCCGTCTTATTTCTTAATGATTCAGTTTTGATTTTGACATTTTTTATAATGTTAACTTTTGAATTGACTTTCTAGTTTATTGGTGAATTTGAAAAAAGAAATATATTATTCAATTTAATCCTCTAAGCGTTTTACTTTTTTTGTGTAAAGCTATTCCTAAGGCGACCAACTTAAGTACAGCCAAAGGTCGCGAAAAGATTTCACTTTCCATTCACTAAATCTTCGAAAAAATAACATGATCCTATTCCTCCCTCCTCTTGCAAAGCGGGTGGTCGACAACAACTCATTAGGTTGGGCATTTTTATTACTCAGATCGGATGTTTTGAAAAGCGATTTCGTTGCCTTAGGTGAATATCTTTTATGGCAGGATGAATGGGGTTCAGATTATCCAGATCTCAACTTGGAAGGTGTTCGCCCGATCTATTCAGTTTCAATAAAAGTGTTTCAACAAATGAAGAATAAAAAATATAGCTTGAAAAAAAATTGGTGGGTTAAAAGTTGAAAAATATTTGTTTACTTCAAACAATAGAAAAAATCTTTTTTCTGCCATTTTTAAAATTTAATATTACGATTTTAACAGATAAAAAGCACTTTATATTCATTGTTGAATACGAGACCAAGAAAAGGAAAGAA
Source organism: Nephila pilipes (assembly GCA_019974015.1). NCBI lineage: Eukaryota > Metazoa > Arthropoda > Arachnida > Araneae > Nephilidae > Nephila > Nephila pilipes. The sequence continues at coordinate 39,319 of BMAW01052917.1, forward strand.
TATTTGCATGTTTTGAAAAAAAATGATTAGTATAATACCACCATGGCTAGATTCATATAGTCCTTTTCCAGAAATAGCGCAGCCCACGTGTCATTGTCACGCTTAACGTTTACCCACGACCTGTAATTAGTGACCATTTTTTACAAAAGTACCAATGGCGTATTTATTATACAGGATGATTAAATTTGCGAAATAATAACCGAGATTCCTCCATTCAATTATACTTCAAATTTAAATTAACAAAATGCGATTTCTTAGTATTTTTAATTTATATAAGTTTTAATCCTTAAAATTATATTTTTCTATTGAATAAATTTTTTCGGCATGAATCTAAATTTCCTTCCTCAGTACATTCGCTGCAGAACAACTTGCTCTAAGCGAAAATACCCTTTCTACATCCACATTTGTGCCAGGACAACCTAGTGGACATTCAATCAATAATTTTAAATTTTAATGGGGTATAGATGCTTCAAAATGGGAAAATATTTCTAACTGTCTTCGATCCACGTTTAACTTTTCACCTTTCCGTTTCTTTCGCGTTTGAAACTTTAAATGTGTATCGGATATGTCTTTTAACGGAAAATTGTCATCGATAAATACATCTTTCATATCAGTTATTACAAATTCGACTGAGAGAGAAACTTCTTCTCTTTCAATTTTTTCTTTCGAAACAATACATTCAAAATCTTTAGTTTAGTGAAGTTAAAAGACATTTCCTCAAAGTATTCACAAATTTTGTAAGCAATTTTAAATTTTAGAAATGTAACCTTAATCCCAGGATTATAACCCCACAAAATTATTAATTTATTCTTTAGTATTAACTGTACGAATTAATCATCATATCTCGCTTTATACTGCAATAAAAGAACTGCAGCTGAAATCTTATATTTAATTTTTTGTGTAGATTTGTAGAAATATTACGCCTGGCTGTGGAGAAAGTAGAGCGTAAATTTTGATTTATTTAAAGAGTAATTCTTTTTTCCTAAGTATAAAATATTTTTTTAAATTCAAATAACATGTCTGAAGCGGATCATATAATTTCAAAATGCACTCTATTTGTGCTGTATGTGTGCTGGTTTCAAAGTAAACCACCTCACTTTTGAATAGCCGAGGAGCTTCTTATGTTCAATATCAGCTTCAATGCAAAATTGGTTACGATTTGCAACTCAAACCGAAATGGTCTAAAATATGACTTAGTTCAGTTCCAAATATGCACAATATGTAAAAATCATATTCCTCCACCATTTTACAAATTGTACCTAAAAACAGCTGTATTTGTTTTTTAGACCACAAATTCGATTATGTAAATGTCATTTTCCCTAAAAAATATATATAACACGTACAAGAATATACGGTAATAAAATGTATAGTTACAAATGATAAAAATTTCTAAGACACATAAGAAAAAAAATTATAAACATTTTCTATAAAACTCTTAAATAAAACAAAATATCTCAAGGTAAATTAATACCTACTTTTGGAGCCCTTTTTTTTAAAAAAAAAAAAAGAAAATTTTGTAAAACACTTATGTATTTAGTTACAATGGTCTATATAAAATTGTAATTTCAAAAGTAATTTTAATGAACTTTTTTTGGTATTTTTCAAATTTTGAACATATTTGTTTTAAATTTAGTAAAAATTTGACATTAACTCTTAAGTTCATACCACAAACTCTAATTAATAAAAATTACTTTTTGTTTCAGTAATATGTTTAATATACATAAATCTGTGTTGGGAAGCAGGAAAAATGCAGTTTTCTCTTAAACTTACTAAGTTATCAAAACTTATGAACACAACATGATTTTACAAAAAAAAATATATTACTTTTTTAAGTAAAAAATTAACTCTAAAATAAATAGTTACATTCTTAAAAGCTATATTTGAAGTTCACAGTATACCTAGAAATTTACTGAACATCATGGTAAAATTTAATTTCAATATATTAAATACTTTTTAGGAACTGAGATTTTTCGTAATTTAAAAATTAAAATCGCAATTTTTCTGAAAATGGAAAAAAAAAAGATTGTTATGTTTCTGAAAAAATTATGAGCTAAGAATAATATATTAATTAACTACCCTAGAAGCAATTGCAAACCATTTTTGAAATCATAATATGTACGATTTAATAAAAAGTAATAAAGAAACTTTCGAAAATTTTCTCGAAAACGTTGATTTTTGGGTAAGCCCATACCTTAACAAAATCAAAAGGTTAAATAAGTATACAAAGCTACAGTACATTACTGAAGCTGGAAGAGTACAAATGGATATATGCAGCAAAAAGATAAACAAATTTATTTGTTCAAACACATTTTAAATCCACTAATTTTATAGAGTAAAATATTTATGTACATTCATGTGTCAACATACCATTTATAAAATTTTCACAGTGTCATATTTTTCGAAACACGGTGCTGCACAGAATCCAACATGACAATTCTTGCATTCAAACCGTGTTTCTCTTCGAATGTGTTTTTCATTAACATTTCTTAAGACTGCATACATTTAACCAAATAATTGTCATTTTAATTGTTGTCTTAATTTGAGGAAATTCATTTTTGAATATTCACTAAAATATCTTTAGTCCTCTTTGAATTACCCATAATGCTCTGCAAAAAAAAAAAAAAAAAGTGCACTAGTAATATTTAGCTTAAAATCATGCCAAATCACTTTCGTTTGTTTTATTGGGGATCCCCGAAATGATGCAATCCTGTTCGGTAAACAGAAAAATAATGGTTGGAATTTAATACAATTCCCTAGTAAATAACCGAGTCCAAACTTTTTTTTATGATAAAACTGCGTTGAAACGGGAATGGGGTAATAGGAACTTATAAAAGTTTGCATATAATTGCCATTATAGTTTATATGTATATATATAGGAGTACAAAAGGATGCAAAGGTATATTTTGGCAGTACGGGTCTTAAAATGAGTATGGTTTGTGAAAAGATATACAAAACTACCTAAAAGAGTACGGTTGGTTACCTTGGGAATTGATAACTCGCAATAATGAATTGGAAGTCCAATAACTCAATCCTTTGTTGTTAAAATGTATGAAAAATTACGTGTCTTATTCTTGTAATTGTAATTTTATTATATTTTCATTAAAGACTGTAATTGTAAGAGTGTTATCCCTTAAAATTGCAGGACCCTGAACGTTTGCATCACTCGTTCCTGAGGCTGATTCTGCCCTATCAAGTAAGAATTCCGTATTCTGTTCAAGATTATGACTTTGTACATTGCATTTTAAGTCTATTTTAGATGAGCGTTATATATCTTCTACACACCTTATATCTTCTATCTTTCTGTTAACTGTGTACATTCCTGAAAAGAAGTTTGATTTTAAAATTATAAAATTTTTAATATTTTCAACAATGTCATTTATAACTATTTTTAGTAATCTCTGAATTCATCAAATTATTACGTTATTATAAACGCTTTATTTAATATTAGGTATAATATAACAAAATATTAGGTATAATATAACAAACAAATTTCGAACTGAATTTTAAAATAATTATTTCAAAAACTATTATAGATTTATGCTCATAATTTTTGTATACTGAAGTTTTAGCATCTAAGATTTGCTTCCATGTAAAAATTTTATTTTATATTCACCAAATTGTTCAGCATATTTTTTGCTCATGACATGTAGTTTTCAACTGAATAGTACAAAACTTACAGAATATAAGAAAATATGCTATCGATGCAATATATTGAAATTTGAATTTAATATTTGGAATATTCAAATAATTGTAAGTATTTATGGTAAATAGTTTTCACTGCGTATGCGTCATACATAAATATTTTTTATCGTAATTTCAAATGCAGATTTTCAGGGTAGCTTATGTAAAGCTCGTAGTTGTGCATTGTTAAGATTACGAAAAATTTCCGGATTTTAATGACCTGTATTTCAGTTATCTTCTAAAAGAAGATAAGTTATAAGTTATTTTACCCAAATGGATATTTTTTAAACTTGAATTTTCAAATAATTAATAATCAAAAGTATACGTACAAAAGTACAGTTGACATTTACACATATAAACAAATATAAAGGTGTACCGACGCTTTTAATTTCCAATTCATCGAAACATAAAATTTTAAAATATGAATTTGAATTCATCTTCTCTTTGAAGGATTGATTTAAATAGAATGGTTATATCGCGAAAGCTAGGTTAAGGAATGTGCTAAATTCAAACCTAATAAAATCTCAAATCAAGCTGATATACAGACACACTTGTAGATGGGGACTAAAGAAACTCTTACCCTTCTCCTCTTGAACGAATTTCTCAATGGAAAATTTCTCGAGGACAAGAGCGGGTTTCCCTGATGAATCATAAAATTTCCTGTCAAAGTTCATTGTGTGTCCACAACTCTACCCAATTATCTATCAAGATATTAAACCTTTAAAAGGGGGAAGGAATTTCGAGAAAACGCATCTCATTGGAACTTGAAGTAATTCTGTGAAGGCGAAAAAATGCGGCTTTACCGCTTTCGGAGAGTTCATAGCCCCATGGATTAATGCGGATCACGAACAGGACGGGAAAACCCGTGCATAACGCTTAGAGGGTT
>BMAW01052925.1:0-12556 GCA_019974015.1 Nephila pilipes
TCATGAGTATGGTGGCAAAATTGCATTAAAATAAATTATTGAAACATAAAACTTTGTAAAACTCATATCTCTGTCTTTAAGATCACTCTAATCTTAATATATCTTCCATAGATTAAATAGTTACTACACAAATTACGTTACTAAAACATTGAAATATTAGTTAAAACTTGTCGCAAATTAAATACGTATTGTTAGGGCAATAAGACTGATTCCAAAGTTTCAGAGCTCTAGCTACTGGGAAGTTGGTTAAATTAATGATCGAAAATGATTAGACACACACACACACACACACACACACACACCAAGTGAAATACAGAAAAACGTTTTAAAATAGCTAGAAATCAGAAAATTAATGTGACGTTTAACAATGAGTTTAAGAGTCCAATGTATCAATATCTAACTTCGATTGAATTAATTGGAATTCTCTATAAGTTCCCAAAGTATTCATCCTTTATTCTAGTTCAAATTTTACTCTTAGCGTGCTTAAATTTTGAAAATAGTTGCTCACAAATGTACCTACTTCAGAACAATAATGATATGAATACTGAATGATTGTGCTGCGAGGGATATTTGTTTTGGGATAGGTACGATTTATAAGAGTACAATAAAGTTGCATGTTCTATTGTAACTCTATAGATTCCATTTGAAAATTTGCAAGAAGAATATCCATATCGATTGTAAATTGAGTCGAAAATAAATTAATAAATAAATGTTTATTTTTTTTCGAAAATCCTAAAATTTACTTTGTATGAAAAGAGCTTTGTATTAAAGAACGGCAATTTGGCTCAAGGACTCTTGAATTAATTTTATGGAGTTATTTTTTTGCTGTGATTATTAATATTTCTTTCACTCTACCCTGCCTTCTCGGGCTGCATTGATGAACTACATGCTTGCCGTGGGTTGGACATCCCCACGATAGATGTTTGTAAGTTAATTGAAGTGAATTGTTGTTGTTGTTGATCGTTTGTAGTACAATTGGTTCGAAGTGACTCCTGGTTTCGAGTAAAGAATGAAAGGAGTCGAAACTGCTGTGTTCGAGAAGTGTCTCACTCGATGCGAGGGAGTTGGTGAGTTGGCTTTATTGTTTAGTTCTAATCTAGGATTTATGCGCATGAAGAGTTGTTTGAGTGAGAGTGATATAGCATAATATCTGTGAAGGGGCCTAATAAATTATGTTGTCCTTTTTCTGACGTCTCTTCAAGTGGAATTGTAATCTTGATGACTTTTTAATTTAAAGATTTACGATGTCCTTAGAGTTAAATAATGAAGGGCAGCTACTATAAATTTACTTGCTTAAAAAGTTTTCCATTCGATTTCTTTTTTTTTGAAAAAAAATATATTTTACATCTTATAGCTCTAGGGTAAAGTTATTTGAAGTTCTTGAAGTAAATTCAACAATTCTAAGTTATTAAAATTGTTTTTATACATATAAAAAGGCTTAAAAGTAAAAAATTTCTGGCGAGTTTTATTTTTTAGTTCTTATTTATTTGTTTTTTGCTCAGGAATTTTTTTTAAAAAAAATAACCATAAGTTTTGTTTAAATTAAAAAAAAAAGAACTATATTCACACATTTTATTTGAAATAATCTCAGAACACATGTGAATGGTCTCTAAACATGTTTAGGAATTTGAATATAGTAAGAGCTTATTTGTTTCTTTTGGTAACAACATATATTCAACTCATAACACCATCTGAATACTGAAATAAAAAAGAAGAATAAAGCTAGATTTTTTTTTAAAAAAAATAATTGTTCAATCTGTGAATCTTTTTTTTAACAGCTATATTCCTTATAGTGAAAAACATTTTGGGTTTAAGATAGACTCAGGGATGAGAGATTAATTTTCATGCAAATCCCTTAGGCAAACCGTGTTATAAATGTAATGAATTTTCTTTTATTTCTAGGTACCTTTTATACTATACCTTGTTTGATTGGATAAAGTATATTGGAAATTGTATAAATTGGAAATTTAATTCTGTTATGAAATGAAATATACGGTACACTTCATTTTATTTGAGAAGACTCAGGAGCCTTTTAAGGTACATTTAAAGGATTATAGTACTATTATTTAAGAAATTAACCATTTATGCCTTTTTAAAATGCTATATTCTGATAATTTTTTGTAACATCAATGATTCATCACCAAACAAGTATCTTACAAGATTCTATAATCACAAGAATAAAATGCTCGTATGAATTAACACATATAATAGTGATTGGAAATAATACACATGCACTTTTCTTTCGACTCCTTTAAAAATCATGAATTACATTGTTTATTAAATAGATATATTAGTGTTTTTTGTAATAATCAAACTCTCTAAGTGCATAGAGCTCTAGTTTCATACTTACGATTTTTGAATCCTCAAGTTTTAGATTGAGATCAAGTTCCTTTGATGGTTCTTGAGATAAAACTGAAGCCACATCTTTAAGATGAAAATTAGTTTCTCCTAAAATGGTATCGTTTACTAGTTTATCTTGATCCCAAACTTCAATCTTCAAGACGAATTTTTTTAAACTGTTGTTTTCCATTGGAAAGAAAAACGATTCATTGAATACTGGGTGTTGACTTTTTTTCACAATTGTAGATAAAAATTGATGCAGAGGTGTCGGTCCAGATTTTCTACGTTTCTTTTTATTAAAACCTTTAGCATCATAAAGGCCTATTAAACAGTACGGATTACAACGTCCACCATATGATCTGGCTTGAATTTCTCCAGCTTCCTGTGAAAAAAAAAAAGTTAATTTTTTTTTTATATAAACAGGTTTAAATGTATATAACCAGTAATATGGAAATTATCGCTCAAGAACACAATATTTTCTTGTACTCATGCAACACTTATTTTAAATCTCGATAAATAGACAGAATAATTGCGTGGTAGACTGATTATAATTTACTGAAATTTTTATCTCAAACTTGTGGAGCTTTAATGCATTTTTATTTAATTTGTGTGTCATATATTTATTATGATGCTCTGACACTTTTACTGTGTTTCAGTTTTTGTGTAGATGAATGATTTTAAAGAACAGAGTAAAAAAAAGGAAGGAATAAAAAAAAATGTTTTCCCCCCCAGTTTTGTCAATTATTGAGAAATCTAAAAAATTCATGCATTCTTAAAACATCAGTCCCCCCCCCTCTTTTTAGCCATTAGTCATTCGAAATTTGATGGAAAATTTCCCTACAGAGGATAAAAAGTAAAATTATTGATTTTTCATTTATTTTAATTATTTTACACGCGCAATCATTATTTTTGTATATGTCTCTACTCTCTCCAGAAGCTCCAGCACTAAGTGATTAATGATAGATTTATGTTACGTGCTAATATGATAAGCAAAGAATTATTGATCCGAATATAAACACTTTAAATATACTCGTATTTACGCACACATTTTTGTTGCTGTATTTTAAAGAGCACAGTAATTTTTTTTCTGAATTTCAAGCTATATTTTATGCGATGAAATTTCTAGGCAATTTATTTTTCAAAAGTTATTTTAAAGCTTTTAGATCGCAGTCATTAAATATTTAATAAATCTTTTTTACTATGTACTTGTACTATGTATGGTGAATAGCGGGCTGTTTAATATACATTCAAATAAAAAAAATTATCAGATTCCTTATACTTAATGTATTTCTTGGGGTAAATGTTCTGAGGGAAAGTACTAAATGGGTAGTGGAGATAAGAAACTAAATTATAAAAACAGTCATGCATTAACCCTCTGACCGCTCAATGTTTTAACACAATCGCTTCTAAAATTGTACATTTTTTTATTACATATTTGAAATTTTCGTATATTTAGGAATTTAAATACGTAGCATAATTTTGTTTCAAAGTTTTTTAAGTATTGATTTAGATCAGTGGTTTTCAAATTATGTTCCGTGGAACCCCAGGATTCTGTGAGTCAAAATAAATACCCGGAAAGAAAATGATAAAACACTCACACTAGTTGACTAGTGTTTTAATAACAATTAGGACCTTTTATTGTTGTTATTAACATTCATTTACATCAAAGCACGATAGAATCATCTTAAGAATAACGAATTTCTGCCTCAGTGTGAGGACCCCCTTCAGTTCAGTTCGTTTTGAGAAGTTAGATGTAAAATAGGACGGTTATATCTTCCCCTTTCACCTCCAAAGACCGTCTCGGCGAAGTGGTGTAATGGACAATTTGGTAATCTCCCCAGCAAGTTCTCCAAAAGTCAACAGTTGTTTTCGAGGTCAACCTCTCCTCCTGAGGGGTACAACAGGAGTTTGGGTTTCTGTGGTATTCTGAAAAGGTGTCAGAGCCGATGTGTGAAAATAACAGAAGTGTGTTAAAGGTGATATGCGTGATAAACAAAGTCAACAAGAGAGTTGACTTTGCAAATTGGACTGAAAGAGGTTACGTTATAAACCAAAGCGTACTTTGCCGTTATTCACCATACTCCGAAGTGCAGGAGGCTCAATTAGTTGTCCCTTTTCTTGAGAGAGGCAAGATACTTAAATTGCACCGCTATGCACTCACTGCAGCCCATTATGGAGTTAATGGGACTTTATTTTACAATTTCATCAAAATATTACTGTACTGGAATTAGAAAATATATCACTGATTGTGTGAAAAGTTGTGCAGATTGCATTAGGTATAAAGCCACAAATAAAAAAAAACCTGCTGGTCTTTTACAGACTCCAGCTCCAGCTCAAAGCTTCGAAAGTATAGCAGTTGACCTTTTTAGGCCCTTGCCAGAAACGAGTGAAGGCATGAATTAGATCTTCTTTATTGAAGACTGCATAACAAAATAGGTAGAACTATTCCCATTAACGCAAGCTATTACTGTTAAAGAATGTGCTTTAACTTTGTTAAATGAAGTCTTCCTAAGATATGGATTATCTTGTACTCTAATAAGCGACAAATGGACTCAGTTCGTTAATGCGACCATGCAACAATTATGTTATGTATTGAAAATCAATCAAAGCCTCATTCATCTATATCATCCACAGGCCAAACCTGTGGAAAGAAAAATAGAGATTTGAAACCTCGCTTGCCAGTGATGGTAGGTAACAATCATACATTGTGGGCTGAGCAATTAGAGGTTATTAGGTTCGCAATGAATACTGCCAAATGTGAAACTACAAAGTGCACGGAAGCATATTTAACCTTTTCCAGAGAATTGCGAACTTTAAATCATCTTACTACTGAATTACAGTCTGTAATCAACAATGATTTTTGGTTACATGTCGCAAATTAAAGGGAATATTGAGAACAGCCTTGATCGTTGAAAAAGATTTTCAGACGAATCACTTAAACAATATTTTGGATATAAAACTAATGATTTAGTTTGGGTAAAGCTTCATCCATTAAGTAAAGCAAACCAAAATAAAAGTGCAAAATTGATGTCTAGGATAGATGGTCTTCACATTGAGCTGTCCCAGAAATCACCTACTACCCTTGTGGTAGCAAGTTGGGAAAAATCTGATGAACCTTTAGAAATTAATCAGAAGTTTCATTTGTGGGCTGTCGATGTTCGTAAAGCGACGTCAGTAGTGATGTACTTGCAAAGGTAGTTCTGAATTTTTAGTTATCCAGTCGAAATGTATGCAAAAACAGATTCCCGTTTGCTGTGCACTTTGTATGATGGCGATTATCTAAAGATGAACCGTTGAAAGCTTCTTGAAAACTATTTTTTAACATATGTGGCAGCAAATATATATATATATATATATATATATATATATATATATATATAACAAATTAAAGGCAGAATATGAAATGCGTTTGCAGATAATATGAATAGAGCCATACTTCGACAGTTTATGTAAAAAATGCAAGTACACCCAATCAAGGCGACAAAAACGGAGACGGACACCGCCTATTAGGCCTCTTAGGGCCGAGCTGACTTTAACTTAATTTTTAAACATTTCTGTCAGGTGACACCTAGAGCACCAGTAAATGCTATTCATGAGTAAATTACATTAACTTTATGTTAGAATTTTTTAAAATAAAAAATGAAATTCTTTTCTTTAATTGTTTTTACATAAAATACCTATAAACATTGATCTACTTTAAATATTATTTTAAGATACATTTTTCTAAGGGTGTTATGGGGTTCCTGGAAAAAACTTTATAGTTTTAAGGGTTCCATGAGTCAATAAAATTTGAAGATTGCTGATTTAAATCATAAGAATTGATGTTCAGAAAAATAAATTTTAGATGCATGTGGAATTCATAGAATAAGTATTCAGAAGGTTGATGTCGTAAGCATCTCAAAATTTTTTGAAAAGGTGATTTATAGAACTCTGCATAGTAAAACATCTCATTTGAATAATTTACATGTTATTTACCTTTAGATCTACTCTTAGCTGGTTGAATATTTTCTTGTCTTCCCCTGTAATTCTTTTGTACTGGAGAGTAATGCTCACATTTCCTCGATCAAGTGAAGGATTTTCGGGGACTTCAATAGTAGGAACTTCGGTGTCACTCTATAAAAATATATCATGTGGTTATTTTATGAAACTAAGCAGTGTTTCTTTGAGCATATCTAAGCTGAGTGTTTATTTCCTATTGCTTTCAAAACATAAAATATTGATCGTATATTTTTTTACATAATTGCCCATATTTCATTGCATATTGTAATATAATATTGATGCAATATTTCTCATAGATATTGAAATTTAATACAAATAAAATAATGTATCGGTGAGATTTAAAATTTTTGAAGCAAGAGCTTTTTTATATATATTCAAATTAAAATCACAAGAATTGTAATGGACAATGAAGTTATCGTTTTTTGTGAAATATATACATAACAGAAATATTTAAACCCTGGTTAATGGTTTTGTACATGTAACGATAACAAAAAATGGGAAAGTCGTAATATAACAATGGAAACAAATTGTTATAAAATAAATAATGTGATAATAAAATAAATTGTAATGTGATAACCGATTTTTCGAATTCTCATTAGTTTCTATATTTTGTGTAAATCCACATTTTTCTTCTGGAATAATAGTTCAAAATTTAGTAATTAAAATAAATAGTTTTTGTTAATTTCATCGTAACCAAAATTTCTGGTCTCTCAATTTCTTTTTAATAGAACTTGTTATCGAAATGCTATACAAAATATGTTAGCTATTATCAATAAGTTACATTCTCGTATATATATATATATATATATATATATATATATATATATATATAGAGAGAGAGAGAGAGAGAGAGAGAGAGAGAGATATAGATATAGATAGATAATTTACTTAAATATTCATGTAATCTAAAATGTAAAATCCTAAAACCCAAAAATTCAAAACAAACTATTAAAGAAACAAACAATTTAAAATGAAGTAAAGTGATTGAAAAGCAAAGTTTAGAAAAATGGAAATAACGTAATTAATACTGCTCCGTATTAAGGAATGAAATAATGTGTGTTTGTACCTGTAATTACTGATCAAATCGTCATACTCAGTGAATTACATTATAAAAAGATGGTAACAAACCAAAAACCAGAAATTCAACTATAGAAAAAAGAAAGAAGGTAAACATTTCAGTTTTATGTTTACCTTCTTAGTTTACCAGTTTAATTTTTACAATTAACTAAACCAATTTACACTTAAATAATCATCCAAAATATTATAAAACCAAGTAAAAACTATAACTAAAAAGAGTAATATTAATTAAACCAAGAAACAATAACAAAGGTAATCAAACTAAATATTAATATAACATGAAATATTTACCAACGACATGTCATTATAAATATAAAATGTTGCTTACTTTTTAAACAAGACAAAATCACTAGCAGAAAGAAATTAGTAACTTAATCCAAAAATTTTACACACACACACACACACACACACACACACACACACACACACACACACACACACACACACACACACACACACATATAAACACTTCAGGAATCGTTTGTCTATAAATGTATTTGTGCAAGAAATTAATATAAAATTTAGTGTATTTTAAGTTATTTCTGATGGATTATCGGATTACCTATAATTGATATATTGAAGAAGAGCGATAATCTTATTTGAACATTTTCAAATGTTGATTAACATTTTTCCTACCAATAGCGGCAAATTTAACAAAAAACTTACCAAAAGCGGCAAATTTAATAAAAAACTTACCAAAAGCGGCAAAGGTATTCCTGTCACAGATTCTGAATCGGAACATGCGCTTGAAATACTATTTACCGACACCAAACGTCTATTAAAATCCGGAGGAGATTTCATGTCAAGGAAAGATGACCTAGCTGACTCGTAGGGAGGTGGAGGGTCCTTCTCCATAAAGCCAGCTTGAAAGCTGTTCCTTATGTATTGCATTTTATTTTCTTCTGTATCAAAATAGAGAAAAGAATTTATATGTTAACTTTCTTAATTTTCGCTTTACAAGAAGATAAAAGCAGTAGGCCTTTTTTAAAAATACATTTTTTTCCTAATATTTATTGTAAATTTTCTACATACATATGAAGCTGATTGTATGAATTCGAAAGTAACTTATATGTTATCACAGCTAAAAGAATTATTTTGATACAAACAAAATGGTCTCATTTCCGTTTTTAAGCACTTCCTGTTTCAAATCATTTCCCCCTGTTGCAAATGTTGTCATCAATAGAGGCAAAGTTTCCTTCACAGCAGACTTGAAAGAAATAAGATTTATTTTTCACCTTAAATTACTTCGGAGCTTCTCCATATTAGCCAAAATTAATTATAATATTTTCATGTATTAAGTGAAGCTAAATAATAATAATTAAAAATATTTTAAGTGAAGTTTTTTTTATCCCTCTGATTAAGAAATTGTGAGCTGGCCGGAAACAGCACTCATATTTTTGATAAATTTCGCTGCACCACTTTTCTTGTCCTTTTCTGTGTGTATTATAGCATTTCATATAAAAATTCAGTCGAGAGTAGAACAAATAATTTCAATCGCCCTCTTATATTTTTAGGCTAATGACACAGATGATTCAGATGTTTTATAATTGAGCAATCTCTTACAAAATTCTATATATTTCTAGGCACAGCTAAGGATTTCAAAATATCAAGAATATTTTCTTTGAATTTATTTACTTGCTTACCTTAATTTAATTCTACATTTGCATTAATACCAAATGGAAAATAACCATTTGGTATATATGAAAATAGAGAATTCTTTGAAGTTGTCACTTGTTTACTTTAATTTAATTCTCCAATAACATTAATACCAAATGGAAAATAACCAGGTCGCAATGAAGAAATAAATCCGAGCAAAATTGCATTCTGCAGCACCCCAAATAAGTTATTATTGCCAATTATTATATTGAGATATGTTATGATTATGGAACTTGCTTCTGATCACACAAGATTTGCTCATTGATAAAAAAAAATATTTAAGCTGAATAGAATGTTTCTATATCAAGAAATGAATGCGAGCTTTAATTTTCAGGTTTATTTTGTTGATATCTAGCCTGATTAAGAAAATTTCTAAAATTTGGAAATAAAATAACAAGTTCATTTCAAGCTCTTGAAATTATCTGAAATACTTGTTACATTTTTCAAAGGTAAAAATAAAAAAAGGGTCGAATTGTATGTGTAGCTACTTTTTATATTAATAAAATATTTTAGAAATGTAAAAATAATGTTGAGAGTTCTAAAAATATCTTTTAAGTACTAAGTTTCAAGTTAATAGTTATGTTTTATCATTTTTAGTTATGGAATTATACGACAGCCGATCAACAATTCAGCTGTTACATCTTATGCGCTTTTTTATTAATCTTATAAAAGTAAAGCATATCGTGAAAATCAGAGCAAATAAAAAAAAAACGACCTCTTGAAATTTATTTCTAATTTCTCCACTTTCAATTTTTCATGTATGCGAGCTTAAATATGTAGCCTTGTATATTAATAAAATATATATTATATAACTATTATTGTTTTCATATTTATGTTTTTAAATTACCAATTAACAAAATAACTTCTAAAAATACAAGGTTATTCACTTTTTCATATCCATTTTCCTTTATATTTTAAAATAAAATGGGAAACAGATGGAATTTAACATGTGTATATATTTCTTACACGAATAAACCTTTATAATAAATTACTAAGTAAAACTACGCATATTAAACCCATTTTTTGATTCAATAATTGTGATCAAATGCGAAATATTAGGACTGTCCTTTAGTACATTTATATTATACACGAAGCGTATAGTAAAAAATCTTGATACCAACTTAAAAGAGTAATAAAGCAAGATACAGTAGTTATTTTTTCTAATGATTGTATTGGCACAAGGGCCATATTAAGTAAAAAACAGAAGAGAGAGATCAAAGGAAACATGAAGGAACACTTATAACGTTGATATAAGATTCTTTCCATAAATGCTTACAATAAATGTTCCAAATTGCCTCCAGCAGGATTGCAAAGTCGGCGGCGTGCTTGACATTCAGTTTCAAAGGCACCAGGTATTTCTAACACATGCATCCATAACGGAATCGAGCGTTAAGTTCTCAAAAAAATCAATTGGATTCTCGTAATGCGGGTTTTCAGAAGATAGTCGACAGAATTTGAAGCAATTATTGTAAACAATGATAAAAAGAAGCATTTGTAAATGATGCTGTAAGTAAATAATTCAGGTTTCCTTTCATGCTTGTTTCTTGTGTTTTGCTGGAGCTCATCACTTGCGATGAAGCAATCCAATGCAAAAAATGTTTGTTGTAGTGTGCCCTTATCCCCCACAAAGCTTGTATCATGAATATTGAAACAACGTGCATTAGTTTCTTAAATAAAATGCTTCAGAGTTATATATACATACACACACACACACACACACACACACATATATATATGTATAATATACATCCGCAGTACGTGACAGTGAAAATGCAACACCAAGAAGGGGGGCTAGAAAGTGATGAAACTCGGCAAACAGAGAGAGAGACAGCAATGAACAATATGCGATCTTAATTTTGCAATGATATGTATAATACAGAGCAAGATTAGCATCGGATCAATAGGTTGTAAGACCACCATAGACGGCGATATACGAAGCAACACGTCTAGGTACAGGGTAAAAGAAAGTACGGATGGCATCCTGAGGAATGGCTCACCATTCCCTGTCAACCATTTGCTACAATTCGTCATTTGAACGCGGTAGTGGCAGGGTCTGAAAATGGCGTCCAATCACATTCCAAATGTGTTCAATTGCTGATATATTCGGAGAGAACGGTAACCAAGAAAGCATCTGTATAAACTGCAGAGCGCTTTGGCTGGCAGTGTGAGGTCGGACGTTATCCTGCTGATAAAGGGCATTGGGCATCCCCTGAAGGTAGAGGAAAGTCGGAAAAAAAACAAAAATGCACCGGCTGTACCACAAAAATTCATCTACGTATAATTTGGCCGTCATAGTGCCCTGAATACGGCGATCTGAATTCGTACGCATTTGCACCCCAAATCATGATGCCGCGTTGTCGCGCGCGCGCGGGGGGGGGGGGGTTCCACGATTGCTGCCGGATTGGACCTGTCTCCACATCTACGCCACACTCATACGCGGCAACTATCATTGCAGAAACAGAAGCGTGGTTCATTTGAGAACACGGCCCTGTGCCTTACCGTCGTCCACATCATTTGAAACTGGCACCATTGCAGACTTTGGCATCTATCAATGATCAATGACAAACTGCGTAACGGACGCCATGAATGCAGGCTACTAGCAACCAATCGACGGGAAATGGTTCTGGTCGATATGGGTGCATCCAAGGTGTCTTGAACTTGCTGCAGAATGGAGGTAGAAGTGGCTTCCGAATCTGCCACAGCTTGTCGGTGGATGGGTCGATCTACTCGTGTTGATGTCACTCTGGTTGCACCGGCACCCATCAGATTTGCCTCATTTCCTTGTTCTAATCATCTTTGACACAGCCGGTGCACTGTGGATGCGTCTAGGTGTGTGTCAGCTGAGATTTTTCGAATGGACCAATTTGCCCTTCTCAGTCCAATCACCATGCCCATCGAAAAATCATCCGCCTGCTGGAACTACCACCATTGACGACGGCCTGGCATTCTTTGCTGTTACACGCATCCTCTGAGACAAAAACAAATTTTCTATTATGATTTCGCAAGCAGAAATAACGGCACAAAAATTGAACATTCTGCAGGTTCTTTACCTTATGTCGTCTTCAATATGCGCGCTGGAGAGCTGCGCATTTCACATCATTCGCATAAATCGGTGACGTGCACTCGATATATATATATACAGGGGTTGGACAAAAATATGGAAACACCTTTTAAAAAACATGTTTCTTTGCTTAATATGGTGTAGGAAACCCGTTGGCATCCAAAACAGCTTGCAGTCTTCTCGGAATGGATAAATACAGTTCCTGTATGTGTGCCAAGGGAATATTATACCATTCTTCCTGCAAAACGGGGGCAAGTTCAGATAACGATGTTGGCGGTGGATAACGAGAACGCACTTTCCGTTCCAATGTAGACCACAAAGGTTCGATAATATTCAGGTCTGGTGACTGTGGTGGCCAGGGGAGATGGGACAAATTCTCCTCGTGCTCAGAAAACCAGTCCTGGACAATGTGAGCTGTGTGAA
>BMAW01052926.1:0-31338 GCA_019974015.1 Nephila pilipes
GAGTGAGTGAGTGAGTGAGTGAGTGAGTGAGTGAGTGAGTGAAGTTTCGTAAGAAGCATGAAAACTTTTTTATATATTAAAGTTTTTTATTCTTTTATGATCAGATCAGAGGGAGACTATAATCTCTGGTTCTTTCAGCAGTACAAACCGAAGCCAGCTTTATTTAATTTGGTGCTACTTATTCAGCATCTTTTACTTTAAGTTTCGAGTAGAGAATAACGCGTGAAATAGTTCGGGTTATGACAATATAGGGAAATGAAATAGATTTGGAATTTTAAGGTTGGGGAATTTCAGTTAATGTTTTGCTTCTTCTACGGGAGGGTAAATCTTATTTTCTTTTCTGAAACTTCATAAAGTAATTTACCATGCATTAAATAAGTTAGAGAAAACCTGTAATAATATGTGGAGTTTCATTATATTGAAGTTTTAACTTTTCCAAAAATTTTGTCCATTAGACTTTACTTATGTTGTTTCTAATTTCACATTTCAATGGGTAATAATGGTTTCATCTACATGTTTCCCTGTTCCATTTGCTTGTGAAAACTGGTTCACATTTGAAAAATCATTTTGTCTTAAAAATGTTTAAATTTTGAAGTGGTAAAAGCTGTAATTCTATCACTTACAACTTTTTCAGTAAAATGATTTTGAAAAATACAATTTTAAGCAATTAATATAAGTGTGTAATTTTTAACCAGGTTATAGTAACTTAAACCACCTACAATATCAGTTAACAACAGTTCAAAGGGGTTTTCACACAGGAGAGAAGTGATTGCATCAGTCCATATTTTTTCTGATGTGCATCCTGTTTATCTGAAAATTTTCACAGTGTATAATATAGTTTCTAGTACTAGTAGGAATTTTTATTTTATAATATGGCTATGACATATTCGTATTCCTTTGCATTGTAGCTATATCTGGGTGACCAAATTTTTCATGGGTTCTTTCTATTAAATTCATTCTTAGAGTTTTGGTACTATTATTTTAGATAAACTTTGTCTTTTCCTAATCAAACCACTGTCATTTTAAAACATTTAAGGACTAAAACAGTTCCTAAATTTTGAAAGTGGATTATTTCATTTATATCTAATAAAGATTATGATGGTGTACTAATTAAATGATGTGCAATAGGATTTTTTGTCAACATATAAGCTTCAGTATTGGTACTTCCTTTCTGTTTTTTTATATCAAAATCATATGTTAAGTCTTTAAAGGACCATCTAGTATGCCTACACGTGGGATTTTTAAACTTTTTAATTCAAACTAGTGCATTATTATCGGTATGCACAGGGAAATTAGATCCACGAAGGTAACAATGAAATTTATCTTAATTGTCAATTATCGCTAAATACTCTAATTCAGTTATTGTATAACTGATTTCATAATTTCTTCTCCTGGAGTAGAACGCAATGGAGTGCTGACTTCCGTCAGTTTTTTTTTTTTTTTTTTTTTTTTTTTTTACAATAACTGCTATTGCTTCCTTATAAGCATCTTCATAGATATGACAAAAGTAATTCGGATTAAATAAGGGCAAAATAGATTTTGAAATTGAGCTATTCTTGTTTTTCAAGATTGCTTGAATTCCGGGGTGCAATTCCGTTGTTTGGTCTTTTTTAAGTCTATTGTTTAGAGGAATTGTCTTATTTTTGCATATTTAGGAAGGAATGTAAGAATAAACTTTAATACTACCAAGAAATCTTTGTAAATCCTTTTACATTTCTAGGAGGCAAGAGTTTTCATAATAATTTCTTCATTGGTATTATTGGGGTTATATATTTCTTGCTTTGTTTTATTTCATATATCAGAAAATCAATAGGGTCATGCGTAAATTTACACTCTGAGAATTTTAATTAAATATTTCTTGTTTCACAATTTCTTAAAATGTCATCAAAAAGTTAAGCATATTCTTCCACTGTGTCTGAAAATACAATAATATCATTAAAATAATTTAAAGCAAATTTATTAGGTTTTTATTTAGAATTTGATTAATATAGCTATTTGGAATTAGCCAAGGAGTTTTTATATCCTAAGTCAAGCGATTAAAGACCATAATTTGATGTTAAGGCAAATTTTTCAGAGTTGTTATCTTCTAATTCAACATGCCCATATCCTGAACAGAGATCTTAAGCTAAGAAAATTTTTGCATGTGCTAATTTTTCTAAAAACTGCATCAAGTCAGGGAACTGGTTATGCATTTAATTTTGTGATAACAATGAGTTTTTCATAATCGACATATAATCGTGTGTCCACCTTTTTAAATTCCAATGTAATAGGTGAAGAATTAGAATTAGTAGATGGCTTAGTTACTGCTGCTTTTATCAATCTGTCTAATTGTTGTTTTTTTAATTATTTCCACGTCATCTTTAGGGGAGGTTCTATAAGGCCGGTAAGAAATAGATAATTCTGGGGCAAGTATTATTTTAGGGGGAATACATTTTATTACATCCACATCAAATTTGATTTTAGCAAAGACATGCCTTTATACCCGTAATTATCAATAATTATATTAACATTATTATAGTCAATGTTAAGAATTATTTCTACATTACAAACATGAGCAGTTTCCTTACTGATAATCATATTGTAATTCATTTCAAGCATTTTATTTTTATCTAATTTAGTTTACTCTTTTCATTTACATAATCTCTACAGATTAGCCATATTTTTAGATCAATTTTCCTCTTTGAAATATTTTTGTTCACAAAAATTAATTATTAATTCAAAACTACTTACGGTTTTAGTAAACACAATTCAATATAGCGGTTGTACATTTAATATTATGAATTTTATACTGTTATTGATTTCTCCCCTCTTTAATTGTAAAGTAATTGTTTCAGTGACCCCTGTTATCTGTTAATAGTTGAGATTTTTTACTTACTGTAATCCACATGTTACTGTAGGTGGATCTGATATAGAAGTATTTGATATTATGTTAACATTCGAACAGGTATCCAAGAGAGCTGTTACTTGTTTAAAGTTCCCTCTTTCATCGATGAGCATTAGTTGTCATCATATCATTGGTAAACAGTATTATTGTTCTGGTACGTTGGTCTGTAAGTCATCCTCTGAGTAAGATGGAATGTAGTGGTATCTTCCCGTAGATCCATTGGTTGCTGGTGCGAGACTCAGTCGTTCCTCGAATAAATCGTCGGGAACTGATGAAGAAATGAGTCGCTTCTTGAATAGCTTGCCATGTGCCGATAAGGGGAGAAATCTCTCCTTAAATAACCTGCCCGTTGCTCGTCTGATTACTTCGGGCCGAATTCCATCTTCCGTACTGATGTCGATTGGTAGGAGGTATCTGATTGCGAGACTCTAATCTCACTGAAACCACTGATCGTACAAATTCCGGGATCTCTGCTCTTGTAAGTGGTTTATTTTTCCGGGCGTACATTATTTTGGATTTTTTTCCTTTCATGTTTTCAATATCTTAGGAACTGTGGAGTCCCATTGCGATGGCACGATTCTCCTTCAATTCCTTCATTACATAATACTTCATAAATGCTTCATTAATCTGGATTCGGGAGAAAATTTCCTTTATCCTGTAGAAATATTCAATATGCCTCTCCTGTAGCATCTTGTTTGTCCTCGCTAGTTGAAGATGAATCTCGGCTGGTTTGGCTTGAGTTCCAAACTCGCTCACAAGGTTTTTGTCTCAATTCGTTGAAGGTTTTTTAGGAGGAGCTGGGATTTTAGGAAACTTTAGACTACTCGACTGACTAGCTTCGGTGAGAACATGAATTTTCGATTTTCAGTTATTTCCAGCACTTCAGATATTTCTTCAAATTGTTTTAGATACGAGTATTCCTCAAAAGTAATTTATGCATAATACTTATTGATAAAAGTCTGAATATCTTCGAAGGACACTCCGCTTTTGACTATAGTGATATTATTTTTATCATGGCTTCCCTATTTCGGAATGTCTAGTTCTTATCACAGTATTATTTTCTTTTTTTTTTTTATATACCCTCCATTTTTGTACCTGAAGTCATGTTTTTATACTTACGATTATCCTTAAAAATTTATCCAAATAATTGTGCTCAAAGAAAACAAGTTTGGCAAAGGTTGAGACCGCTCTTGTTTTTACCCTTTTGTCGGTCGACCAAAGGGGTCCAGCATCAAGGGAAACGGCACCCCAGACCATATCTCCTAGTTGAGGGCCTGTGTGGTGTGCAATAGGGAAATCAGGATCGGCACGCTGCCCTAGGCGTCTCCACACATGTCTTCGATGATCGTCAGGACACAAGCGGGATTCGTCGCTAAATACTATACATCCACAGTCAGCATTATTCCAACCTGATCGAGCCAAGCACCATTGTAATCTGGCTCGACAGTGTACAATCGTGAGTGGCAGGTGGCGTAGCGGTCGGTACGAGCGTAGATTTCGCTCTATCAGCCGTCTGTGAGTGGTCATGATGGACACTGATGTGCGGGTCACTCGTCTGATGGTTGATAACGATGAATCGAGTTCTGTGACAGCTAATCTGACAATCACTCTGCCCTCCTGATCTGCTGTGGCCCTAAGTCGACCTCTACTATCCTGATACTCAAATCTGCAATTGCCCACCGTTTCTTTCCAGCATATTCTAATCGCCACATAGCTTCGACTCATATGACGAGCGATTCTCCGATTGGCCCAACATGCCTCATTCAATCCAATGATACGACCTCTTCCACACTCTGACAGTTGCTCGTAATGAGCCTGAATCCTGCGGTGAGGCATTTTTTTCAGTCGTTGAAAGGTATCCTAAATCGCAATGCAACAGAAAATTTGACCATCCGATTGAGAATCGCCTCTTATATACACCTGCTGAATACGCAGTTCTGAAGCGCTGTAGCACTCGCTATTCATTCATTGGACTCCACATTTGAAACATTTGCATGTTACGTCCAAAAGTCTTTGCAAAAAAAATTTCATTACAATAGGGCAACTCCTTTTTGGTGCGCAGTTTTTTTTTTTTTTTTTTTTTTTTTTTTTTTTTTTTTTTTTTTTTTTTGGTTATAGATTATATATATATACAAAGTTTACAAAATTTAAAAATCATCTTCTTCCCAAACTTCGTCTAACAAATATTTTTGAAAATAGACTGCTTTTATGCGTTACTCTGACAATTAATAAACTAAAGTGAACGAAAAATAAGCTATTCCTAAGTGGATACGAAACAACAAGAATTTAAAATTTACAAAAAGTTCTTTTTCCTCTAAAAATAATATTTTAGGAGTTATTTATCATTAGCAATAAAAAAAAATTCTAATTTTACTGTTTTTCATTCACTTAGGGTCTTTTTATTTCAAGAACCTAGCACTTCCTATTGCCTCTTCTTTCTGATTGCATCAAGTTTTCTCAAAAGGATTTATGCATTTCAAAATGTTCTTTGCGACTCAAATTTTTGCTTTAAAGCTATAACATTTTTAAATTATATATTTCTATATAATAAAAATAGTACAAGGGTTGAATTGATTATTTTGAACTTGTACTTAAAATTTCCCAACAAAAGTTAGATTTAAAGGGGTTTTTTTTCTTATTGCATTGCAAATAACAATTTTTTTCGTTCACTATTAATTATTCAATTCAGAAAGCTTATGCATTAAATTCGTTTTTCCATTTTTAAATATGAATAGAAATTTTTGAAAATATTTTACAATTTTAAATCATAACTAGCTATTTAAATATATATAAAATTCCAAGTAATAATTACAATATTTCAAAAAGTAATGACTATTTAAAAAGTTTTATATTTGATATTCACGCATATTCCTACTAAGTCATATGAAGATCGAACAAAATTAAATGTTTTAAAATATTGAATCACAACACCTTTTAAAACATTTTGATGACATGTAGATTTTATTAACTTAACTTTGTTTTTTAAGTAAATAATAGTTAATGTTTTATTGGATCTATTATAATTTTCCTGAATATCTTAGAATATTTTCTAGAAATGTACATAATTTTCCTACTTATATTTTGATTATATTAGCATTGTCGTGTTATTCAACCTTACCTTACGTAAAATTTGAGATGAATATTATTTTTAATGCATGAATATTTCTTTTTCCTAAAAGAAAAAGATAGTCTTAAAAACATCTTTCACTTAAAAAAATTTTGTTAATTAACTATGGACAGAAATGATGACTTTTTTTTACTCGAAAAAATAAATAATGTATTTGAATTTATATAATTTTAATAAATTTGGAACAGAAAGAATCAAATACGAAGTACATTTAAATAAGAGTCCTTGAGATCTAAATATTAACTCTTAATTATAGTTTAGATTAAATTATAAGAATAATTTTAACTATATTTTTGTACAATAACTTTCACTATAATTTATTTATCTAATAATCAGAAATAAAAGTAAATGTATTCATTTTTCTTGTTTTGTAACAAGCTAAGAAATGAAATTTTTCATTTGGAGAATTTTTATATTTTAAATAAAATTAATCGGAGTTTATTCCACCACATTTAGTATTTGCATACACTAATATACATATAAGCAGAATCCTTTTTTTTAATATTGTAGTTACTTAAGAATTTTAAATAAAACTTTATTCCAAATACTTTCATATATAAATAGTTATTACAGCATATAATTGTAGGTAAATAGCTTTCTCCATCATTTTAACTAACAAAAATAAATTCAAATGTTTAACAAACATTTATAAAGAAATTAAGCTTTAACAAGTAATATAAAACAATATTCCTCACTAATTTGAACCTAACAAATAGGCTCCCGTTTTCTCCAAATGAAAGAAAATACTATAAAAATGTTTTAACGACAGAAAAAGTTCTGGAGAAACTATTGGTTTTCCTACAGCAACCGAAAAGGTCATCTCAAAAAGAAACCCCTTTAATAACTTCTTTTTCAATTCCACACCACAAAACCATTAAGAAACTATGCTCAGGTCCTTCTAACTCTCTTGCTCTACTTTACCTTAGATGTAGAAGGACAGTTAATTCATTGCTACGGATTCCCATTTCCAGTTGACAAAGGAATCTCTTGGCTAAATTAATGAGATGCAGAGGACAGCCAATTATCGTGCCAGTAGAAACCTCGGCATAAATGCAACTGTAGGGAATACTTGTTTAGAGATCCAACGCATGCGTTAAAGGAGAAAAGGACTGCGGAACACTTCTGTATTTGAGTTTCCCGAAATTGATGATGCTATTGGAAAAGGAGAGAAATAGATGAAGAAAATATTATATTAAATGTACTAACAAGCACGCTTTCGGTTTCTAAGACAAAGCTGGGGCTACGAGAGGAAGGAAATTGGTATATCAAGGAGGAGGGTGCACTAATAAAGTTTAGATAACTACGCTGGTATAGGGAGAAACCTTTAAATTACTCCCATTGATCAATTTCACACTGCACAATTCAATAATCAATTTGAAATGTTTATTTTGAATATTTTTCAGTTTATAATTTTTAGTTTTTTACTATATTAAAAGGTGATAAATATTTCGTTAAAGAGGAGGAACTATATTATTTCCTACTTTAAATGACATAATTAAATTATATTTAACAGAGGTTTATAATTAAACTATCATATAATTATAGATTGCTATAAGTAGCATTATTTTATTTAATCATATAAATAACTTAAAGGATTTATTCTAGCGACATTAGCATATATATATATATATATATATATATATATATATATATCCATGGTTGAAATGATAACACCTTTGTGCAATTGAAATTATTTATTCAATTTTGCTGAGAGAGAAAATCAATAAGTATCCATATTTAAGACGAAGAAGGCAAGAGAGTTCCATCATCTTTATTACAACAAAAGTGCGCAGAAGGGGGAGAATTTTTCCTTACCTTTGATTTTATGGAAGAGAATTCTTCAGATCATATGGTAACTCACGTAGTATGAGATGTAGGGATTCTTAGGGTTTTTCGTAACGTCTGTCAGTCTAGTACGGATTATTTCTGACAGATTTGTGATTAAGGGAAAGCTTATGTGACAAATTTTATGAGCGCGTGATTGCACAAATTAAAGGATAATTTGTAATTGGACCAGAAAATAGGAATGAACTCTTTAACTCTTTACTTTCGAGTAAGAGAAAGGGAAAACTTATATATATATATATATATATATATATATATATATATATATATATAATATGATTTTTACATGATTGTGCTTTATGTTAAAGCTTAATAATTCGAAATGATTTAAATATTTCAAAATTTATAATAAGCATAATAATTCATATTTTCACAAAAGTTATTTGTAAGTTAGTTTTTAAGTATTTATTTTGAAGAAATTCATTCAGTTTTCATTTAAAAAATGGAAACTACTTTTTACGTATTTCGGATAGAAAAAATAAGTGAAGATGCATATGACAGAAAGTTCATATAAGACCTTTTGGAAAAAATTAGCTGATGTATGTTCATATGGTTATGTTTGATTTACATCTGTAATATGTTAAGCATATCAAAAAACTCAAAAAAACTAAATTTCCTTTCTAAAAATAACTATGGTTTACTTATAAGCAATCTTTGAACCAGTTGTTCTAGAAAAAAAATCGCAAAGATGTATTTCTGAGATTACATACCAGATGAAAAAAAAATATATTTAAGTTATTGAATGAAAATAGTTTTACCTTTAACTGTGCTTTTATAACACTCACCATCAAATTATTACTAAATCTAAATAAAATTGTAAGCAATTTTTATTGGTAATACCTGATGTTGTTCACATACTATACAAATTTCTCTATATCTTGGGGCAGAATATAAGCAAAAAAACGGTATTTTGTATAGTTTTGCCAATTACTGCATTTGTTTCGAAGCGAACACTTAGGTCCAAAGTTTTGGAAAAACTATTGGTTTTCCAACGACAACGCAAAAGTTACTCGACAAGCATGAATTTCTTTAATATTTTTTTTCCGAAAATACTACGTTACAATCCAGAAATCATTCAAAACAATTTACATTTGTTATACTTCGTATTTTAAATGTATAGAAAAGTTTTCCTTTATGTATCCAATATATTATCACATAACAAAATATTCAAATTATTTCTGAAATATTTTCACGCACGATAATTTTGCTATGATTATAATTTTCAGAATGTTATAATCTAAAAAAGGTGTTGTGGCTTAAGAGATAAAATTATGGAAAAAAAATTAAACATTTAAGGTAAATGTAGATGTGAAAAGATGATAATTTTCTTTGTTTGTAAAAATAATACTATAGTAAAAGATTGCAATGAATATAAAAAGTTCTTTTATCTTTTTTTTCTGAATAAGAAAGACAGAAGATCAGAGAATGATTTTTGAGTAAAAATGATAAACACAGAAAAGTCATACCTATTCAAGTATCGTTTGGTGATTTAATTTTATGATTTTCTTATTGATAGTTTGGTAATAGCATCAATCACATTTGCTTAAAACAATCATTTTCTACTCTATAATAATAGTTTCCACAACCATCATTTTGTAAAATGGAACCGGTAAAAAATAATTACCTTTCTACTCGAGTTTTGTCTTGTTTGTTGTAATGTTACCGTCTGATCCATTTCTCTCTCTCTCTCTTATTACGGCAGTAATCATACAATAAAAGATGTGTTGGATAAAGTTGATAATGTGATTAATGTTTCATAAAGAAGCACATAACATTATTGGCAACATTATCTTAGTATGTTTGTGAGGGAAACTCTCTCTCTCCCTTCCCTCAGCGTGGGGAGGTCGGAAGGAAGACTCGGCATTTCTAAAATAATTTATTTACTGCTCAGTTAGAAGTCTGTCCTCCCTCTCATCTTAACCTGAAAGCTTATATATATATATATATATATATATATATATATATATATATATATATTAATTTGCATGATCACGCTCTCTTCTTCGGAGGAAGCTTTCCAATAAAAATAATTGTTAAGGACCGAAAATTCCCCAAGAGGACTATTAGTGACAAGATCGCGGTTAGAGCCGTCACCTTTTTATGTGATTTGTTGATACTCAGTGAACGTATATATTTTGATTGAAAATATACCTTTATCATATTTTCATTCAGCGCAAAAATTTACCTCTCCATATTAATATTTACCGCATTAATATGAATATTACATATTTTTCTTAGAATTTTTTAGAAAATATTTATCGAAATGTCTCAGACAAAGAAGGATTAATTTTTCGGTGCAGATTTCTGCTTTTTCACTTCATTGCGAAAAGAAAATACACAATTTCGAAAATGACAGACTTATATTCAATTGCAAACCGTCTGGATGCAATTAGATTATTCAAATGCATTTTTCTGCTCATCCTGAGACAGCGAAAATCTCAAAATTTGAATCATTTTTTTTTTCTAGAAGATAAAGAAAAATACTTCCCTCTTAAAAGGAATTATCATTCAAGTAAAAAGAGCAAACAGCATTGAAAAATGAATAAACATCTCTTTGTAAAAAGAAATCAATAAAAAATAAGAATTGTATTACTTTCATTTACGGCTGAATAAAAATGGAAATGAAGCATAAAATTAATAATGAGAAGGTATAATGAAGTATGCTCTGTAATCCAAAGAAATTTTGAGTTTCATGTTAACAGCAAGGTTGAAGAATTCAGTATGCTAGCTAATCAAATGTAATTTAAAGCCATTTCTAAAAAGTTCATTATATAGAGAGAGGTGCTCTTTCAGTGATTATAAATGTTTTAGAATGAAGATAGTAAAAAGAATGTGAAGTAATAAATAAAATATATACTTAACGTGTTACGAAAATTAACAAATCTCAGCAAATATAATAAAAATCTCCAAAATACCTGTAGAAAACAAATTAATTACCGAGCATATGATTTAACATAAGATGATATAAATTTTTGCTTATTTATCTTTTCATTTAAACTTTCTTTTTATTTCAGAATATATAAAACTTTGTGATTCATAAGCGTATATTGAATATCTCTTCATTTCTCTCTCTCTCTCTCTGTGTGTGTGTGTCGTTATTGTGTGCGTGGCTGAGTGTGTGTGTGTGTGTGTGTGTGTGAAAAGTTAGTATATGTGAATATAAAAAAAATGCGCTTTCTTTGATATGTTATCAAATTTTCTCTAGGAGTTTGAACTACAACTCAGAACTCTCATTTATTATTTTTTACTTACATTTCCCTCCATTTGTTCTATTTCTCACATACTACTTATCACGCCGAATGAGGTTTTATTTAGTTTTAGTTAAGTGCAGCAACAATGTTTAGTGGAATAGGGAGTGAAACTCTCGATTCACCTGCCAATAAGTTAGTATCCTTGTCACCAGTCAACCCTGGCCTAGTTTAATTCTTATAAATTTAAAGAAATTCATTAATTTATACAATAATTTTCAAGCTTCTTAAAATGTGAAAATGATGTTTATTTCTAAGAGGATTGTCTCATCAATATTTTATGAGGCAATTTAAATATTAAAAACCTCGATTCTTAATAATTTGAAATAGCTGAAAATGTATATACTTTTTTATTTTGCTATAAACATTGAAAATTAAGGTAACTTATAGATATCTGAGAGAAATTCCTGATAAAAGAAAATAGGAATTTTTTTCTTACGCGAGTATGTGTATTCAATTTTTCTTTACCTCTCTCTCTCTCCCTCTCTATTTCTTTACTAATAAAAAGTAACATCATTACCAAGAAATAACACGTCTCTGAAAATAAAAAATTAGCACTTAAACACGATTAAAATGTTACATTTTCTTAGAAAAGAAATGAGTTCTAAAGAATAACCCTCTTTTAAAACATTTAAAATTCTAAAGATGAGGCTGTTCACACAAAGAATTTCCCTGAACCTCGTCTTTAATTAGAAGTAGAATTGATATCACATAGAAGAAACTTCTTTGTATTTTATGCTAGGATACTATTTTTTATTCATCCCTGGATGCAGAACAAATTAAAAAAAAATTTAATTAGAATGTTTGGAAATTGTCTTTAAATCAATTTTAAAAGTAATGTATTATCCGAAAACGATAATTATTTAAAATATTCATCCCATTTTTACAAATGTTGTAAAATATTCTAACTATTTCATGTATGAAACAAAGTGTAAGTTTTAAAAAGGAATTAAAAATTGTAATAATAATATTATTGTAATCACTACTTTACAAATAATCATTATTTATAAGAACAATAACTATTAGCTGTTTTTAAAAATAGTGTTTCCTTATTTTTTTCAGGTGAAAGATTTACAATTGGTGATTTATGTTGCACTCCTAAAATTGTTACAAGTAATATTTAAGCTGTGAAATAATTTATCAGAATAAATTAAATATATCTTATTGGAATGGCGTATAAATTGCTGCGAGTTCAGATTGCTTAAAGTTATTCTCAGTATTTCAATCAATATGATTAATTAGAAATATAGTTCTTTTTTGTATTTAATCAAACTAAAACAGAGTTTAATTACTATTTCATTCTTGTTGTATACACGAATCTGTAGAAAAATCCCAAAAGTGATCATTCACACATATATTTATTGATTACTGTACAAGATACTCGTATATTGTATTAAAACTGTACAAAATGGATTAAAAAGGCATTCCGAGACAACAATAAAAAATAATTATTCAGTGAAATATATGTGCTTTTTAAAATCTTTATTTAATAAAATGATATGCAAATACTTAAAATTCTACTATGAAAATTTAATATTTTTTTAATAAATAATTATGCGCAAATACATTTCAGTATTTTGTTTAAAGCATGTGTAATTCCAAAAGATTATATATGCCATGATACCACAATATTTGTCCCAAAAAAATATTTACTTATAAAATGTATTGAATTGTGTTAATTTATTATTTGTAATTATTCTATTGCTATGTATATAGTATTTATTTTTATCCTCTTACAAACTCTCAAGCTTTTATGGATTTACTGCTCTAAACAAATAATAATGTAAGAACATTAAGAACATGAACATTTAAGAATTTTCCTAATATTCATTGAAGTTTTATTGCATAACTGGTAATAAAAGCCCATAATAGAAATTGTTTAGTCCATATAATATTTTGGCTCATGACACCATGAAAATAACTCTTAAAACAATATTATTATAACTGGTTTCTTTCAAAAATATCCTGAAAAAAAATTTATACATTTGAATAAAATAAAATCTCTGAGATCAAACATAACCAATGAACTCCCGAGAGAATGTTCCTTGGTATAAAAATCTTATTAAGAAAGAATAAATTCTGATTTATTAATAATAATTTTAAAAATTTATTAAAAGTCGGTTAAGATTTATAAAGATAATTACAAATCATTATTTATACAAAGCACGCTCATGTAAATCTTGCACAAATATTTTGCTAGAGTAAAATAACGACCATATCTGCAATCTCAAATGTGTAGTGTACAATGGTCGTTAAGATTCAGATCTATGTATTTTAATTTTAAGCATCCCATTAAAAATAAATTTTAAATTAATCTGAGGTGTTTTTATTAGATACGATTCAATTATTTTTGTTTGCATTTGATACATGTTTGGTATATAATTCTTGACTATAGTTAATTGCAACATACTATAAAATCAATCAGTTCTTTTCCTGTTTTAATAATAAAATAATTCAAAATTTTCTTCATGTGAAGAAAATGAATTGAGTGTTGTCAGGTTGGGCTGGTGGTTGTCGAGATAGCACTAGTAACATTCTAGACAAACTGTATTAACTTTGTTTTGTCTAGTATTGTTAGTGCTGCAATCATCAATCAGTCAAAGGGACCTATGGACTCAAATGGTAAGTCTTTTACTATTTATTTTCTGTTCTGTTTATTTTAATTATGATTCTGTTGTTTCTTTCGTTATGTTTTAGTATGTGACGGTGAATGCGGGTAGTACTTTAATTTCTATTATCAATATGTCGATGTTATAATTCGACACAAAGTCAATGTTTCATTTTCTTTCACTGATTATCTTAGCAAATCAATAGGTACATAATAAAAATTTAAATCTTTATAAAAATACCCAACAAAACAGTACTAATTTGTTTCAGCGCAAGCTGATTTTGTCTCAATAAAAATGCAAATTGCGTGACACAATATTATATATTCGAGGTGGTTCAAAAGTGTACTTGATTTGAAGACTAACATCAATAAGATAAATTGTTGCTAATTGGTGCTGCTATTTGTTAAAGCAAAGACAATTTTAATGGATTCAAATGTTAGTTTGATTTTATAGTCATTTGCTGCCAAATCAAATGTTGTTGCCACCGCGTCGAGTGTCAATATATTTGCGTCAGTATTTGCATCATTTGATCAGTTGTCACCAATGATGATAAATGGATTATCGTTTTCTCCAGAAACCAAGCTAAATTCAAACATGAGTTGCTTCCAGTTAATCTGCCGAAGATGATCTCATCTACCGGAAAAGTTATGACGAAGAGATTTTGAGGGAGAAAGGCGACAAATCACGAATACAAGATAACTGACACTGACAGCTACCAAATGAGCTATGATGCTTACTAAATACAAACCATTTTCGATTATCCATCCGCCATCTCTTGTATTTTCTTCGGACTTATTGAACGATCTTACATAAAATTAATTGATGAAGAGTTTATTTGCAATTAAAGATCTCTGAAACTATAATAGATGTATCTATATAATTATATTATGAAATTACAAAAAAGGATTACTGTTTTCAGGAAAAATATTTCTTTGAATAAGAAGCTTTTCAATATTTGAATGACATAATGTCAGAAATAAAGTCAAAACATGTTGAAAAAATGTGCTACATTATTGAAATATGTTAATAAGTATGATAAATAATAATCTTATATAAAGATTTAAGTTATCATTATAAATATGGTACAAACTATTAGCTGTGGTACAAATCATTCTATATTCGAGCAATCGCTGGAAAGCTTAACATCATAATTAAAATCTTTTATTTAAACTAATTATTTTCCTCTTTGCCTCTTGTTATCAACTTCAAAATTAGTGGGGATATTATATATATAATATATATATATATATATATATATATATATATATATATATATAATATATAAATATACTATAAAATATTGTGATAAAGCAATTAAATTATTAATAAAACACATAATAAATAGAGAACAATTTAAATCCAAAATCAACAGAAGAAAACAATTATGAACTAAAGAATGATATGAAACAAAATGAAAATTTGCACCCAATAAAACAGGCACATTCTTCAGACTGGGGACTGATTTGAGTAAACATGTTCTATGCTCCCCCAAGTGCATCTTGTTGAGTAAAATTGGATCACTCAAAATGCAAATTATGTAGTCAAGTCAAAAGAAATAAGAAAATGAAAAGCAAGATACCTACCTCCACAAAATTTTAAAACGAATTTTTTCCAATCAAACTTTTCAGCAAAAAGTTTTATAGAAAACCAATTAAAACCTTCCGAATAATCGTATCCTTTGGTAAAAGGTTTAATTTTAAAAACACAAAATCTTTCATATAAAAATTGTTTAGCTAAAATTTAAAACTTTTAACAAAAACATACCCAAATCCAAGTTCTTTAAAGGACAAAATACAATCAACAGATGCAAAAGCCAAATTTTAAGATCATTGAGCATATGTGATCAGATTTACATGTAAAGGTTTTAAAAACTTTTAAGATAATCTTCAATATTATGCATTATTTCAGATATGATATCATTAGTTGGGTTGAGTATGAAAAGTTTCAAAATAGGAATATTTAAACATCTCATAATTAATACATTCAGAATGAAAATGAAAAGACATAAAAAACCTGAATTTTAGTTATTAAAAATACTTGGATCATTGAACAAAACATGTGTCTGTATATGTACTATACAAAATTTTAAAGTCTTCAGCTAGACCACTAACTAGCTGTCTTTATCTAATGTTGTGTAGTTGATTTGTTTTCAATTGAAAGATCTTAAAAAATTCCATGAAAGTCCTGAAAGTGAATAGCCTTTTGATTGAACTACAATTTCTAAAAAGTCTCAAAACGATATCAGAATAACTTTCACTCTTCCAAGATGTGAATAATAAAATCATCAAAATCAAATTATAACGAAATACAGTGAGAATTGTCACAATATAAAGAACAGATTTAAATTTAGTTTTACATATCATATTTTATATCATCCAGAGTCCCTAAGAACTCCTCATGTAAAATCTGAAAACCATATATCATGGACAATCATACAAGTTATCGTGAATATATTTTCAAAAAAAAATAAAATGGTTATTACTCCATTTAATCTCTTTCAAATTTCTTAATAATATTAGAATCTATGTCGTAACCCTGAGTAATTAGCGATTTATTATGATGCAAAAATTTAAAATAATGTTTAATTGTATTGGATAGAGGTGAATATTATACCTGGTTGTAAATTTAAATGCATCTCCTGTATCATATAAAATACTTAAAACAGTGTAAACTTTTATCAGTAATTTTTATCTGTAGTCTAGATTTTCAGTCTTACTTGAATATGAATTTATCTGTAATAAAACCAAATAAATTGGATAAAAATAAAAGTTCGGCTTAAAATCTCTACATTTATTAAAAGTTATTAGGTCGTCTATGTATTTGTAAAACCGTAAAGATAGTTGTTCACGTGGTTCGATTCTTAAAAATATAGATTATCTAGAATGTTGTTAGCTGGTCCTCCTTGAGACAAGCCCTTTATTTGTTTGTACATTTTTTATTGAAAATAATATAATTTTTTTGAAGTACTAATTATATAACGTTCTTAAATTTGCTTAGTTTTATCGTATTCTCAATGTTATATTTATTATAGAGAAGTCTTATATAGAAGTCTTATATTTATTATAGAGAAGTCTAAGAAGTCTTATCATATCCTCTATATCAATTGAATTAAATAGATCCTTAAGATCATAACTATAAGCTGACTGGATTTAGGTATTTCTCAAGGAACTATGCTATTCTTAATAATAAATGTTTCTTTAATTTTTCCAAAATACTGAACAAAACACCCTGCAAACTTTTACCAAATTTAGTTATGTATGTATTACAACCATTTGTTACAGCTCTGAGTTTAATTAGGTTTCTTATGGAATTTAGATGTCAGGAAAACATGTGGAATTTTTTGTTATTGAACTGTAATCCAATTTTTTTAAGAGATGTGGCTAACCTATTAGTAATTTCTATGTTTTCACATTTTGAAAGAACAAAAGCATCATTATTTTGAAAATATTCATCCATCTTTTTAAAGTAAAAGTACCTACAAGTTATTGCAAAGTTCTCAGGAAATGTATCTACATATATTACATCCACATATACTACATCTACATTTACTACAAATTTGTTCGTAGTTTTTCTATAGAGGATCTAAAATCTCTGAATTTTACTCCATTTCAAATCTATGATTAACATTTTTTAAATCATTGAAGACTCTATCCTTAAATTCTCTAAAGGCCACATAGGACATACTACATTTGATAGCTATTTTAATTATAAAATTATCCAGATCCTTACATATTTCATTCTTATCTACATAATTGCTCTCAGTTATTTATTGTCTATAAACTGTACCTTTCATCATAATATCTCTTAATCTTCCATCATTAACCACATCCAAATCTCCCGTGACCACGTGGCAATGATATTCATCCACGTAGGCACGGTACCAATTACACACACATGTACAATCACCCAACATTTCCGAATCCACATCAGACTTATATTTGAAGAATAATCTACTTAACTTTTTGTTGTACTTAAAAGCACTTTTGATAGTTATATTTTTAATTGGGAATAAATACATATATATGTTTGAAAAATACCTGAAAAATTTATCTTATTGAAAGATTTATTCAAATACCGAATTGTGCAATATCCCATTACATTTTTATCATCTATATGCATCTTGATACATAGTTTATTAATAATAAGTGACCAATCATACCCTTTTTTCAGGTGCTATCTTCCTCTGAAAGTGTCCTACTTCCTGTCCTAATTTTCGATATTTTAAAACTAATTTGTTAATCTCTGTATTCAGAGATGCCGCGCTAAACTGTTACGCAAATATCAAATACAAAAAAAATTTAGGATATTCAAAAGTTGGATGTGGCTCGCTTTAACACCTGCTATAGAGCGTATTTTACCGTTATTTGAGCATATCCGGTCATTTTTTTAAGTTTACATAATTGTCCAAAAATTCTTGAATTTTTTTCTATTATGAAATATCGGAAATATTAATATATTTTGTACATATCAGGCATCCATTTTCCACAATTAATGTTCCAATTAAAAAGCCTTTTAAATATAAGAGAAAATGTATCAGATTTGTTTTTAATAATAATAAGGTGACCAATCATCCTTCTTTAAGAAGGACAGTTCTTCTTTAAAAAGGGCAGTCCTCCTTTTGTAGTTTCTGTCCTTCTTCGAAAAGTATCCTCCTTCCTGTTCACATTTTCGATATTTTAAGACTAATTTGTTATTCTCTGTATTCAGAGATGCCACGCTAAATTGTTAAACAAGTATCAAATATAAAAAACTTTAGAGGATATTCAAAAGTTAGATATGGCTCTCTCTAACACCTGCTATAGAGCGTATTTTATTATTTTAGCACATCCGTTCATTTTTTAAGTGTGTACACAAATGTCCAAAAACTCTTGAATCTTTTTTCTATTGTGAAATATCGGAGATGTTAATGTATTTTGTACATAATTAGGCATCCATTTTCCCCAAAACTATTTCAAAGATTGAAGGGGAACATATTTCAGCTACTGAAGTTAGTCTTAATTTGAACGATTTTGTCCTTCAAAATGAATCATGATTTCAAGAAAAATTTATTCCTTTAACAATAAAAAGAAAATTGTAAACTTAGAGGACTCAAATCCGGGCATAACGGAAAAGTGTGAAAAAGATATGCAAAATTTTTACCAAACATGTTTCCAATGTGTCAAAGAATGGTCTGAAATAGATATCGCAGGAAAACAGTTTTCAATGGCGTTTTTTGACTTCATCGGAAAAAATTGGGCAGATATTAAAAATTGTGTTGAGTTTTTATCGAAAGAAATGCCTGATATTAAAATTGATGACAATTACCTGTTTGAAGAAATTAGAAGACTAAATGTATATTTAAATTCTAATTAATTAGAACAATGAGATAATCAACATGTTGAAATTGATAAAAGATGGGTGGAAATTTTCTTTAATTATTCTTGTTGAATTAACGTTGTGTTACCTTGGAACTCATGCTGCAGTTGAATGATTTTTTTTTCCATTGGTAAAGATTTTTGGACTAGTGAGAAATCAAGAATGAATGTTCGTACTCTAACTTACCGTAAAATTCAATATGAAGGTGATTTCTTGCTCCAAAATTTCCAATATATTGTTAGAAAATAATATATTGCCAAAAAATATTCATTCAATGGAACAATACTCATTTAGTTAAATAGTTAAAAGTGATGTAAGCATAATTAGTGTATTTTTGTATGAATTAATAAAATGTTTGATTTATTCACTCTGTACTTTAATCTTAAATTTTTTTCGTCCTCTTTTTCATTATAAAAAATTGGTCACCTTATTAATAAAATAATTACTTAAATCTCTCATAATATGATAACCTTGTTCATCCAGCACCTCTAATATATTCCTCGCATCTCTAATATCCCCATTCTTCACCCAAAATATGATATATTTAATCTTTTTAATGGTTAAATTATTTTTAAAACCTTTTGCTAATTCAAAAATGTTATTCCTGATTTGATTTGCGTCCCTATGTTTCCTTTTTACGTTTATCTCTAGTATTTCTTACTTTTGTTATTTTTGAATTTGTCTTCGGTATTGAAACATTCTATATTATCTTTTCGTTACATCGTCTGAAGAACATTTCAATCATAATATATTATAAACCATGTGGGTAAATTTATTTAAGAAATCCTATAAAGAAATTTTCCCACCATAAACTTTTGATTTTACTAGGGAATAATCTTAATTTTATAGATAAATGTTATAGAATCCATGCATATTGAAATGTGCGATTTCAATGCCATAAAACTGATTTCCATTATTTTGTATCTCTAGAACCTAAAACCACCACAAGAAAAATAATTATAAAGATTTTTTGAATATTTTAGTTCTAAAGTTTTTTTATATATACAGACCCATTATGTCTGCACCCACACACTTTTGTATTTATTAATATCACCTAAATCCAAGATATCTCATTGAGCACTAAAGAAATCACCCCACCCTTCAAAAATACATATATATATATATATATATATATATATTACGTACTAGTTGTTATAAAATTAATGAAAACTCCTATCAATATGTATAGTGATTATGAACTGGCTTCATAAAAATTACCTAACAGTCTGGTCACCACTACTTTTTACTTTTTGAAAATAGTAAATGTTAGTGTTCGATTGTCAGGAAGTTATGAAGCTCAGGGCATTTTTTTGTAGTTGTTTTTCTCAGTTCCGCTAGATGTCGGACCTTACAGAATTTTTGGGAGAGCAAGTTGTTGGAGCTCACCTCGTAGAAGTATGTGCAACCATAACTGCTAAGATTGTGAGTGTTTCTCGAGTTACAGTCTTGAAAATCATGACAGCATACCACATATAAGAAAAAACAGTATCTTCCATACTCAACGGTGGACGAAAGCAAAAGTTGATTGAGAGAGACCGTCAGATTTTGAAGCGAATTCTAGCATCGTAAAATTAGACAGCTGTAGACGAAGTAACTAAACAACTAAATAAGTATCCGCAGGTTCCTGTATCAATGATCATTGTTAGAAGAGAGCTGCACAAATAACAAATCTACGGCAGAGAAGCTATTCCCAAGCTGCTTGTCACAGATGTGAATGCTAAACGTCATCATAATTGCTGTCACGAATATAAAGTCTCATTGAAAGATGCATGGAAGAGAGTAATAGGAATCACACAAATCATCGTTTATTTTGCTTCCATAACTAGACGTTTTTACGTGAAAGAACTCCTGCATAAGTGTATCATCCAGATTGCCTTATTCCAACTGTGAAACATGGAGGCGGCTTAGTTCTGATTTGGGTAGCAATATCTTGTTTTTCTACAGGCTGTATTCATAATCCTAGAAGGCCGAGTAACTGCACTGGAGTATGTGGGCATTTCAGCAAACCAGGTGCACCCATGATATAAACATTATTTTCATCAGAGGATGCCGTCTTACAAGATGATAATTTTCCAATCCATACAGCTATACGTGTTCAGATGAGGTTTTAGGAACATGAAGAGGAAGTCTCACATCATTGTGGGCCATATCAATCCCCAGACCTTGATATTATTGAACCACTCTGATCTCCTTCAGAAAGTAAGGTCCGTATTCGTTTTTCACCACCATCTTCTTCTTTGAACTTTCCCTATATCACGATGAAGAATTCTGATTAATAAAGAATTTAATTTTAATGCCCTAAAACGTAATTAATGGTTTATAAGACTATTCCCAAACAGATAAAGGCTATAATACATACTAAAGGCGGTCCTACTCCTTATTAAGAGAAGAAAATTTTTGTATTCTTTTGTGGTGTTTCCATTATTTGATAGATCCTATATATATATATATATATATATATATATATATATATATATATATAGGAGGGGTAATACAATACTCTCTATATTAATATAATAATTATACAATGTAAAAGCTCTTCAAATCCCTCAAAATAGAATTTATTATATTAAATATATCGAATTCTTTTTTCTACTTTAAACGGAAATGTCTTGGAACTAACTTATGCAGGTGCGAAAATTGGAAGAAATAAAAATTATGTGAGATTATTAGTATCCTTACTAAATTTTACTGAAAACATGTGTGTAAAATGCAACTGAAATTTAATGCAAGGCCTTTTCACTAATATTTAAGCAAAACTTTTAATTACTTTGAAAGGTTTTCACAATACATATCGATACTCAACACTTGTTACTTTAGTATACATGAAATTTTTAATAATGAAATTTCATAAGCTTCCTTATTGTAACTTAACGTCTTTATTTGTATTTTATGAGTCGTATAGAATTACATTCTTAATTTTGATAATCCCAGACTTCGCTGACTTAACTGGATAATATCATCTGAAAGAGAAGTATTTTAACATAGCAATGAACAAATTTTTTCTTTAATGTTTCTTATAAATGACAGATGAGGATTTTGATCAATGGAAGATTTAATTGAAGAACTGTAAAATAATTTGAAACAATATTTTTCGGATAAAATTTAGCATGATTAGCAATTTTCTTGTTAGAAATTATCTAACTTTCAGATGCATAACATTTGGGGAGATTCTACAGTTAACTTTTAAGGTGGATGACATCAATACCTGCACTGAAAACCCCATAATCAGTTATTTCAAATAATTAATTAATTATTCATGTTCGAACACAATTACTTCAAAGCGTGTTTTTAAGTAAAGCGCCGTTTATTTTAAATATGGCTATTGTCACCAATCTACGCAGGTATATTGAGTATCCATATCTGTTGGTTAGTCACAGACACCAGCATGGAAACATACTTCCATGAGAACGTTTATTTGGATGCATTTGATATACATCACACAATTGAAAATGCCGCCAATTGTGAAATAAGCGTTGTGATTCGTTTGATGCATGCTAAAGGGATGAAAGCTGTTAAATTTCATCAGCAGATCAATAAAATGCACTGAGACAACACTATGAGCTTCGGAATGGTACGAAAATTGGTAAAAGTATTCAAAGATGGCAATATTAATGTTCATAATAAGAAATGTAGTGGGAAACCGTCTATGAGCGTGTCATTTTGAAGACTTAGTGTAGAGACTTGATGCAAAAGTAGGAAAAAACATACGCTTTATGATTTCGTCTTCATTTAATGAGTTTCCTCTAGTCTCAAGTGGTGTCCTTTATGAAATTGTGGTAGAGTGCTTAAATTGTCGGAAGTTGTGCTCATAGTGTATACCGTAAATACTGACAAAGTGACTGGATAGGCACTGCTTTGATTTTCCTTCAACTGTACAATGATTAAGGGGAT
Organism: Nephila pilipes; assembly: GCA_019974015.1. Taxonomy (NCBI): domain Eukaryota; kingdom Metazoa; phylum Arthropoda; class Arachnida; order Araneae; family Nephilidae; genus Nephila; species Nephila pilipes. Next base: position 22,963 of record BMAW01052926.1, read on the forward strand.
GAATTTTTAAGCCAAATTATCACTGGCAGCGAAACATAGGTGGTTATTGTTATATCAGAATTAAAACAGTGATCCATGGAATAGACATTCAACATCACTCAAAAAATTATAAGCAAGCATACTGTTTAAAAATACAAAATTATGTGCACTGCATTTTGAGAAAAGTAGAGGTGTTATTTGTGGATTTGTCGCCTCAGTGCGATACAATAAATTCCGAGACAGGTTGTGACACCTTAACTAAACTCCCTCGTGCAATGCAAAACAAAAGGCGTGGCATGCTCAGTAAAGGAATTGTTTTACTACATGATAATGACCATCTACTCATAGTTCATCGAACTCAAGATCTTATCGCATCATATGGCTGGGAACAACTTGATTACCATAAGTATAGCTATGATCTGGCGTTTAGTGACTTCCATTTGTTACTTACTTGAAAATGCATCTAGGTGATCAGCGCTATGACGATGATGATAATGTCAAAATGGCCGCGCTGCGGTGGTTAGGCCATCAAGGTGGCAGATTTCATTGGGGAGGAAATCCAAAAATGGGTTGTATGTTATGATAAGTACTTTAGTAGATTAGTTAATTATGTTAAGTATTAAATTAAAATGTAAGGTTTCTTATAAAAATAAAATAGTAAAAAACTTCATTTATTTTTATATTATTAAAAGGGTAACTTACTCAAAAAGTACAGAGTATCCATATACAGTACATTGCAATAAGGAATAAAATTAAGTTAATAAATAAGAAAACCCTCAAACATATTATTTTCCATTTCATTGCGTAACGACTCGGAATTTTTAGTCTATTGTGACTCCATAAAAATATATTTATTTTTAATGTGAAACAAAAAAAAAATGAAATTGCTTTGTAAATCACAAATCCAATGCGATAGGACGAAACAAAAAAATCATAATATACAAATACACAATCAAAAGTGGTATAAACAACATGAAACTTTAAATATTTACTGACATGCATATGCATAAAGTAATAAATTTAATAAATACATTAAACTCTTAATTCTCTCTAATTAAAAATCTAAAATAACTAATTAACAAATAAATTGCTTTTAGGACTCATCTTTAATCATTTTAAAGCAGATAGACAAATAATTATGTAATGTTTTACAAGATTTAAGAAGCATTTAAATTCTATATATATATAATGCATATTCAATGGAAGTATATACGTTTTCACTGAAAGAGAACATATAAAAGTAGAAGAAAAAATTCTAAAGTTCTATTAAATATAGACTGCAGGGAATGATAAAATTTCAGTCAAACCGTTAAAAATTAATAATAATTTATGTTGTCCATTTAATTCCCCTTCTATTAATATAAGAGTATATTATTATGTAGACTTCGTTCAAATTTTCAAAAGAAATTCTCCCTTCTGAAAAAAGAAAAGAAAACTATCATAAGTACCTAAATTTTATATGCACGTAAATTTAATTTATGACAAATTTTGTTAGTTTATCGCAAGTGAATTGACTGAAATATATTTGTTATGTGAATTTCTTAAACTGGAATATTTAATAAGTAACAGAACCAAATAATGCATTAATAATTAAAGGTTAAAGAGAGCTTAGTTATTGGCAAAAAAAAATTATTTTTTGTTTTAGTAATCGTAATAGCAACGTAAATGAAACTCGGTTTTTTTTTTTAATAGAAAATCACTATACAAAAAAAAATCTAGAAAGAAACTTCTTGGGAAAGGAAATATCTATTCTCATTAAGAATATCAGTCATGTGTTTTAATTTCCATTAATTATTAGTTTAAAATAAGATTTTTAACAAATACATTATTCCAAATATTATTCAAATTCTTTTTAATACAATGTTTGACCTAAAGCAGATGTATATTTGTCATAATAATCAAATGAATGTCATTATCACTTTTCAAAATGTCATGTTAAATAATAATTACATTTGCATTAAAAACGTATGTTTTAAATCAGTTCAAAAAATTTGGCAAAAAAATTTACGTCATTTTAATGATACTAAAATGAGTCAATAAAGCCAATGAAAAATTTAAATTGAAGATTCCTGCATTGTGAAAAGTAAGAAATGTGATTTGAAGAAAAAAAAGCTATTTATTTAAGAACTGCTTTTAAGACTTTAAGACTTTTTCTCTCCTTCACAGTTCTTTATTTAATAATACTCCTCTAATGCAATAGGAATTCACATTTGAAGATATTGAAAATGCATGTTTAGAATAGCTTAACACTAATTTTAAAGTTAACATAAGATTCCTTAACGTAAAGCGCAATATTTTATTTTAAATATTCTTTGGATAGAAGGTTCTCACAAACACATCTACTTATCTGTTGGATGCGTAGTGGCTATTGGCAAACAGTTTGCGAACCACACCAGATGTGGCCATCCAGTTACCATGGTTACGATTTCTCTCAAAATCCGACCATTTCTTTTTGGCCAGTTTCAAATATAACTTATTTTTTGTGTACTGCTTCTTTCGAGAACTCAACACATTAATTTTTTTTCTTTCGTGGCTTATTCTTTTGGTCATAATAGGATGAAACATAAAAACATATGTTTCGAAAATGGGAATTAAAGTATGAATCATCCTTTTTTTTATTTTTATCTTTTCTGTGAAATATCTTCAAGATGTCGATTTGGTGTTTTTTAATGCTAGCACTCATTTTAAAAATTAAACTGAATAGATAAGTTGAGAAATTCGCTTCTAAGTAAAATTATCTAAAAACACACATAAATTTCATGTTTTTAAACTTAACGTAGTTTTCTGGAAATTTTCCTCAAGATTCCTCCCCACACACACAGAAATATATTATAACTACATAATTACCCATTAAAATATAACTGATTATTTAGCGTAATTATTTCGCTAATCAAATTCTTATTTTCTATTTTCATCAAATTAAATATAATCATTCGTAGGTAAAATAATAATGGATTCAATAAATTAATACTAAATTTTGAGAAGTCTAATTGTTATGTATTTCTTAAAATTTTAAATATTGTATGCAAGATTTATAACATACCACATCTTACTACCATATTTAGTTTCCCAAGTGCAATTATAACTTAGTGATATTAAAGTCATATTAAAGCATCAGGACAATCACATACAATTTTTTCAAAAATAGTCATAGAAACTTAGAATAAAAACAAGGGTATTTATTCTCCTTCCTTCATGTGTAAACTTTTCCTCTAAACTATTTAAAAAGTAGAAGAAAAGTATTATATAAAAATCTAATCGTTACAGTCCGACTACATATTTCTGTGAAGGAAAAGTCAATATTAGTAACAATGTCCTGAATTATTTTTTGTAAGTTTAAATAACAAGGTTAACGGAAAACTTTGTGTCTTTTTAAATATTTTGTTTTCTGATATGAGTAAGCCAAGAGAAAAAAAACATAAAGTCTGAAAACCTTACACAGCCTTTAATAAGCCAAATTTGTTTTGATTCATTGTAAATGAATATGCGATTCCTTTGTGAAACAGAGATATTCAGAAGGCATATTTAACAAAAACATACAATTAATAATGTGCTCTCTGAGCAATTAATTAGTTACAATGTAAGGATTGTCATTTTCTATCCGAAATTCTTTTCTACGAATACCTTTATCAATATGTTTCTATTGTTGAGTGACCCTTCGATGGATCGTAATTACTTCGAAAGTTTTTTTTTTTTTTTACATCCTTCTAAACTTTATCCGCATCCAATTATTATGCTTGAACTAATTACATTTGAAAAAGAATTAAAAAAAGGAACTTTACACAACAAAAATAATTACTTTTCAAATGATTTTTTATCTTTGAAATACAATATAGGGATGTATTTTATTATGTGTTCTCCATTTTTTGTATGGAATTGAAAATTCTCTGCAATGAATAATTCTTGAAAAAAATTAATAAGACATTTATTTAATATCCAAGCAAATTTAACGAAGGTAAAAATAGCAGTCATTTAACACTAAACATACCATAACTGGTCTTTTGACTTGTTATGAACTTTTGCATTGAAAATGCACATATTATCTTATCGCTTTTGCACATTTGACTTGATGACTTTTTCTATTAATTACATATAGTTAATATTGTATATTTTTTTTATTTGTATTTTGTTTATTTTGAGTAATACTCTTGTCGCATACCGTTATCTACCACAACCGGTCATTTAACCGAGAGAACAATTTATTGCTTTATAAGGTTATTGGATCATAAATTATTCTGTACATGCGCATTCAACGTATTATATACAGTTCATTACAATAAAACTAAATCTGGTGTAGATATAACCTATCGAATGGCGAGGAAATACCACAAAATCTAAGTCTTACAAATGGCTACTCCAAGTATTTTTCAATATCCTTGATTTAACTGGCATAAATTCCTGGATTTTGTGGAAGCAAACGTCAGGAGAAAACATCTAGAGCTAAGATTCTTTACTCCAGTTAGCAGAAGAAACCCTAGAACAACAAAAAGGAAGGACAAATACAAAATGATCGTTGCTTATACCTACTACACATTCTTATCAACGCAAGACGAGTCAAATAGCATATTGTAACGAAAATAAAACCATCAAAATTTGTTCTAAATTTTAAAAATATGTTTGCAGAAAATGTACAATGGAGACACCCTGTATATGAAAAAAATGCGTTGAGCAATGAATTAAAAATTCGTATTCTTTATATTTGTAATAGAAATTGACAATATACAATTTTTTTTTATTATAATAAATTTAATTTTTTTATTTCTTTCCTAACATCCATATTTCATACATTCAGATAAAAAACAAAAAAAGTCCAATCATTTGACTGGCTATGGTAGAATAGGTATGTATTAAGTGTTGGTATGTTTAATGTTAACTTTGATGGACAATGTTTACACATAAAGAGATTTGAATTGAATTCCATAATATAATGATAAAACATTAATAGAGAATAACTAATCTAAATAAATTGAGTATAATTCGGCCAAATAATCTGAAATCCTTTTCGATGTTACATTGCTTTATATAAACAACAGTATAAAAAATTTTCTGAAGTTATATCAGCTCTTGAATCATTATTTGTGTTTGTAAATTAATTTACAGAAAAACTTAATAAGCATCAATTTTTCAAGTTTATGAAATATGCATTGTAATTATGAACTGACATGACATGTGTATCTGTAATCTCCTTTAAAAATAGTCAAAATTTATATTTAACTCAACTATGCAAAATGTCTGTGCCATAGTGACTGGTAATTTACCTCATCTTTCAGGTGTAATGAAGATTTGAATCTGACTCAATTAGGCATTTTACTATACTTATTATATGAACTCTAAAGATGCATCCATTTAAATTTTAAATATCTATAACTGCATTAGTGTAAATTTAGTCTCTTAAATAAAAGTACTAAACTAATACTCAATTTTGTAGAATATAATATTTCTAATAATTATTGAATAATTATCCTTCATTAAAGTTTTTAGTATAACAATGATTACAGCCAGAATATAATAATGCCATTAAAGTCTATTTTAAGTATATTATTTCCTACATCAGCACTATTTCCAAAAGAGTCAAAATATTACTTTTCTAAGGTTATTTTTAAATTGTTTTCAATTAATATACTGTATTAATTTATGCATATTATTTAACGATTTAGAATGAATCTATCAAACTAAATATAGTATTAAACACGTAGTTAAATTAACTAAATATTTTATTCTTCACAGGCATTAATAATACAAAAATGTACGGAGAAAGATTTCTCACTCTTTTTGGAATCTGGTTTTTTTTTTTAATTAAGATAATGTGATTATGTTATTTTTAAGCAGTTATTAGTTTATATCTGGTTTATTTGAATTTGTTGAACAATATTTCTTTGTCATTACGCTATATTTTGTGATTATATGAACCAATCGAATGTAGAAATATGAATTTTATTTAGTACAACAGAATAGTTCATAAAATCTTCGAAAAAAATAAAACCAGAAAACTGAGAAATTGCATCATAAAACCACTTCTCCATCATAAAACGAAACTCAATAATTATATTTTTCATTTTATTTTCAAAATAAAATTTATATCCATCAAAGAAATAATAATTAATCGCGATGACTAATCTTCCTCCATTGTATGAATATACAAGCTAACACACTCATTTAAGTATCAAGATTGATATCAAAAATTTTTCATCCAAATATATATTTTACCTCTTTCTTTTTTATTTTAGTGACGTAAACTGTGTTTTCATATCAATTACATGGACGTAATGTCTAGATATCTTTCAGAAGATCATTCATAAACTAATGACAGCTTTTGCTATATTTGTTTTAGTGGAATCACGACAGCACCCCACTTTATATCCATGATGCTCTTATTAGATTTGTATGATGTATAGGTTTATGGTCTTTAAGCATATCATAAGTCATTTCTACGATCATGTGAAAAAAACGCTGAAATAACAAGAGCAGGACCATTTACAATTTTTGGTTCTCTTATACTAAAAAATATAATTAAGTGTAGAGAATTTATATTTATTGGAAAACATCTAAAATAAATAAATTTTTTAAAAGCAAATCAATATGTTATGAAATATGTAACTGTGTAAATAATATAAATGATGAATAATTGTGTTGTAAAATGATTAAACCAATTTATTTCGAAGAATTATCTTTCACTTGGTGTATATCATACCTATAAGCATATATTTGTAATGTTAATATAGAATCTTAACTAATTTTCTTAACCCTTTTAGTAGAATACAAAAATGACAACTTTATAAAAAAAAATTATAAATTATACTTAAGTATAGCATTTCCACTTTTATTTTTTAATAAAATTGTACAGTGAAATAAATTCTTCAAGATATAAAGAAAATAAAATTGCTTGAATAAACAGGTAAATAAGCCATATTTTTCTCAAACTAAAAACATTTAAATAGACATTTTATTTACTTGTTTAAATATATTTTACAGAATTGGCAATTGTAACTAAGCCTTTTGTATGCGTATTTAAATTTTAATGTATAGTTAATATGTCGTCATTAAATTTTGTATAGCAACTCTAATAAGTAAATGAATTTTATTTTTGTACAACTGAAGTAGTCCTGTTTTATGTTACGTTTAAGGATATGTAGCATTAAGATCACAACATTCGAGATCAAATAAATCTAAATTATTTAGTTTTGCTTAATTACAGCTTCTCTATCTAACAATAATTACCCAGAAAGTAAACTAAAAAAAACTGCATTAAAGTTACAAAATTAGCGAAGATACAAATCAACAAAAAGTGAAGGGGGGAGCTGCGGTTATACAGGGTTACAAAAAAGCGAAAGAAAATAATCATAAATAACAAAAGTTTAAATTTTTTATTTCCTTAATATTTTTTCTTAATTACTTTTATAATTTACTTATTTATTTATTTTAATTTATTATTTAATGCTCTTTCAAAAAAATTTCTTTTTAGATTTAGTTGCGAAATAGTTTGATAAATGGCGTTGCAATGTTCTAATCGTATTCCTTTGCACTGTTAACTTTCTCTATTAATTATTTACATCCTTTAAATTTTTTTTTAAATTTTTGATTTTGTTAGTATCTAATTGTAATTTTTTGAATCAATATTCTTAATATGTCATGCGAGTCTCTAATTTTTAATTGAGTATTTCTAGTTTTTAGTGTTTGCATTCTGGCAACATTTTAAACCAGATTTTTTTTAAGTTAAGAGTTTGTATTTTTGTAACGTTAAAAATAGTTTCTTCACGTATAAAGATGGCATGACGATTAGCTAAGTAGCCAATTTTTGGCTAATTTTTAATACTTTTTTAAATGCTTTTATAACTTGTAAAAAACCATTGATGAGTATTTAACATGAGTATATAATTTTTCTAAATTTCATTTGTTTATGTTTGTAAATTTATAAATTTGTTTGCAATTCTTTCCATTACTGTATGTACACGTGGGCTGCTATATTCTTTAGAAAATCTTGATTTTTCACTTAAATTTTTGAATTTTAGTTTGTGATAATTTAACTTTGGTTTTCTTTAAACTTTTGTTTGTTTCTCTTTTTAATTTTATTTAATTTAATTTTAATTTTCAGAATAATTTCAATGTCATGTTTCGTGTTATAGCCTTTATTTAAATAATATGTTGAGTTGAAGGAGAAAGTTAGGCTTATAATTTTAGCATAACCCAACTTTACAGTCTAAAGCCTGTTACAATATTCAATATTTTATTCTCCACACACACACATTTTTGTATTTCCAAAACAAAATTTAAGGCTTTTGAAATTTTTCAAAAATGTTCTTATTTCTTGAAATTTGTTATTTTTCTGCTTTCCTGATTTATAATTTTATATTATATATATATATATATATATATATATATATATATATATATATATAT
>BMAW01052926.1:31348-73027 GCA_019974015.1 Nephila pilipes
TATATATATATATATATATATATATATATATATATATATATATATATGGGGTGTGTACATAATTATAAATGTATAATATAATTTATATATAATATATATATATATATATATATATATATATACAAGAACTTTGTTGAAGACTGCTTGGCAGAGTTTTAGACTGAAGTTCCGTTCATCCGGTGTTCGATCCCCATCATCCAAAGTTATTCCAAATCATCGAAATATAAACATTATATACATCATCCAAAGTATATTAGTATTTCATCCAAAGTTTGGAATTTTAATTTAAAATATTTATTTATTTGTCTAATATCTGGATAATTCTAGATCTTTCTTTAATATTAATATTGGTTGTTTCTCGAATATTCTCTGAGTATGTAGAGACTGAGTCCCATCTCAGTTATGGGCAGGTTCTCAGTTCTGTGATATGACTCTGTTCTAGTAATAAATCTAATTGCTGATAATAACGGTATAGTTCATTGCATCTTCTTGACATTGTATATATATATATATATATATATATATATATATGTAGTTATATATATATGTGTGTGTGTGTGTGTATATATGTGTATATATATGTAGTTATATATATATATATATATATATATATATATATAACACTTCTTTAATAAGACTTCCCTATTCCTTTATAAATATGTTTTCAGAACACAAATAATACTTTTAAGGGAATATTATAAGCTTATAATTTATGGAATAAAAGAATCCTAATTTAAAATTATTTATATATTTTTCTGAAAACCCTGATAAGGAATTAGGAACATGAGCAAAAGTTTATACTAATTTCAATTTTTTTTAATTTTATAATCTAAGAATCATTTAATTATTTAAATTACATGAATCAATACTTCCGATTTCTATTCAAAAATACTTTTCAGAAAGTAAGTTCAATCTATGGTACTTAAGATTTTTAAGAATCGAATAAAATGATCAATAGTTATATCTGAAAGAAATAATTTTTAGCTAGATTCTCTTTTAATTTACATTACTTTGTTGTTTATCTTTTTATCTAAGTATTTTTTACAGTTACATCCTCATATTGTAATTTACGAATATAAAATGCAAGAAAAATATCGATTTTCCCGCATTTTATCTTATCTAATTTTCTATTAAAAAGTACAATGTTTTTCACTTTAACTCTTAAAAATTACAAATGCAATAATATATTACTTCTAAAAATCATATGTAAATTCCCTTCCCAAACCAGTTTACTCGAGAGAAATGCGTGTGTGTACTTTAAGCTCCCCTCTCCCCTTCTTGAGTAAACTTATGTCTTTTTCTCTTTTCTGCTAACATTACATGCTTGGTGAATAAACTGAAATGAAAAGTCCTTGAATATTGTATCGAAATGGAGCTACTTAAAATTTTAAACTCTGTGCTTCAATATCTCCAGACGTGATGCTACATCCACATCAACGTTAGCAAATGTTTATACAGCTGTTCTTGAGTTCAGAAACGAATCCCTTAATCCACATCAAGTGTCTTTAATCTGTTGACATGAGTATCAGGATTGTAATGTGGTTATTAAAGAATGGAAAGCATAATCTAAGAATGGCAAAATATCAACTTTCTGTGTTCCATATGTATGTATGTATGTATGTATGTATGTATATATATATATATATATATATATATATATATATATATATATATATTATTGCTAAATCTAAGTTAGATTAGCGAAACATGATTAAAATATTTAGATTGATTAATTTGTTTTCAAATATTATCACCTTAATAAATAAACCTTTGCTATTTATATTTCATAAACTATTCCTCCAAATGATTGTTAATACAAACAAATGAAGCTGCATAAATTAAGAAAAAGGTAAACTGTTATATTAATGATTAAAGAAAATCCTTACAGGTCCTGTTATTTTGATAAATTTGTGTTTGCCTATTCTTCATAAGAAGCAGTTTTTATTCCAATGATCTAAGGCATTTTTCTTAGTTTAAATGAAGATATGGAATAATATATCTGTTCTTTTTGAGACTTTGCCTATTTTCTCCAGTTATTTCTCTACTTCATGCTTATTCGTCTTTAACTTAATTTTATACATCATATGTGCATTATATCTTTCATAATATTGTTTTTACAGAAAATATATTTATTCATATTTGTAATGTCTTAATCGTTTCATTAAAACAATTGGAACTCTATTTGTTAAATCCTTCTAACTATAATTTTAACACATTCTCTAGGTAAATATTTCTAAATAATTTAAAATATTCTAGTAAGAGTATACAATATGGTTTTATTAATTTCAATCTACTTTATAATACTACTTGGAAGAGACTATAAATTTGATTTACTCTGTATTAGTTTAATGGTAATATGGACAGTTTTTTTTTATAAATTATCATATCTCATAATACATCTTAATATATTCAATCAGTATTATGTTGTGTCAATCTATTAAAATTGAAATATATTTGAATAACATTCTTAAAGCTTATGAATACTTTTGACCTATAAAAATTTTAAAAAATTAATTTAGGATGATTTTGTATTTTTCATATCTTTTACTATATATTTACTATATATATTTCATTTACGAAACATAATACAATTGATTATTTTAAACTCTTCGGGTGTATTTATTTACCTTTACTTCAGGATATGTGTATGAAATTATCAATAAAAATTATTCACACTGTCTTTATGCATTCTCTACAATATCTATTAACCAAAAAAACTACAATCACATCCCAGACAGATGGAAAATAGAAGAATATTTTTATATTATTCAGTCTCTTCAAAACATTATTAACTATTATCCATAAATGAAATTTTACTGAACTAAAAAGAATGAAATGAATAGTAATAATTTTAAAAATTCATAAAAATAAAAACTTAGTTTTTTACAACTTTCCTTTCCCGTTTTTTTTACCTTTGTCAAATACTAATCATCTTCTTTTGTCAAGAGGTAATCATCTTCCAATAAATTAAAAAAAAATTAAACGACTTTATAACAATATTTTTCCTTTATTAATTATGGACAAAATTTCTATCCAATTAAAAAGTCTAAAAAAATTCATTCTATTTGAACTAAAATGAGTCTAAAGTTTTATATAATTTACAATGTCTTGTTCTAAATTTTAATCACATAGTGTATAAATGGAATATTTAATTTTTTTCAAAATCTATTCCTTTTCTCTCAATATTTCTTATTAATTTTACTGATTTCCAACTCTCAAAATGTATAGAAATAAATACACTGAATATAGATAGATAATGAGTTTCACATTTTAATTTGAAGATATTTTAGTACAGTTCATTCCAACATATATAATAATTAATTTTAAAATTTCCTGTTCATTTGAAAAAAATGTTCATAATTAGTAATTGTTATCTGTAGAATTAGACAATAAAGAGAAATACTATAATGTTTATTATGAGTTCTTAAAATGAAAAAAAGTTGTGATGAAAAACCTTTTTATAAAAAATATTACATTGCTTCTTTTATTTTTTTTCACTAAAACCATTAAAAACAAAACTTATTCAAATAATTTTTAAAATTCTAAGGTATATAGTACTCTAGGTAATCTATTGTTTCTTCATCTTTGTTAAGGCCCCGTTATTTTAGATGTTAGGTTTTTTTTTACTATAAGACAAAGTTCTAGCAGTTTCCTTCTTAAATACCTTTCAACAGAGTGTAGATGTAATTGATTCCAGAATAGTATTGGGCTACTATCCTAAAGATATCGAATATACTTCTGTAAATGATCTAAAATGGTTTTAAACAATTTGGTTTGATAATATTAATTCTTTTGAAATAATAAAGAATATTAGAATGGCATTGTTGCTGAAAATATTTCAATCCACTTAATTCACTTAATTGTTAAATGATCATTAAGACATCATTCCCTTAAGATTTCGTTGCATTTAGAGCATAAATTATTACTTAGAATAACATGTATCCTATATATGATGTTCAACGCCTGTAGATATTAGTCACATTTCAAAGCTTCCTTACAAAGAAATTGTTGGAATTCAATTAAAAAGACGTAAATTTAAATAAAGTGAAAAAAAATCCATGATTATTAAAAAGATATTGTTCTCTTGAATCAAAGATAATTAGAAAACTTCTACTCAGAAAACTTCTTGTTTAGGCTTAATGTATCAATTGTATTTATATGCTGATTCTTTAATCTTTCAATTCATCATATGCTTACTTAAATGAAAAATGTCCTTTTAAATGCTTAAAAATCAATTTTAATTAAATTAAAAATTAAGATAATTTTACTTTAGAGTATTGTAAAATATTTTTCTTCCACGAAGCAAAATTTTCTATAGATATAGTTTGCTTTCTATGATCAAAATCATGCGTTGTATTTCTTTAAAGGAAAGTTTACATTTTATTACATTTTTCGATTAAAAAAAGGGTCTGAATTTCAGAAATAAACAAATTTTGAATAGGTAATAAAATGAATTCTAATAAATTATACATTTATTAAAAGTGATAAAATAATCTAAAATATTTTTTTCTGTTTCTTATAAAGTAAATCTCTCAAAGTAACTACATTTTTCAAAATGTGAATTATGAATAAAAGTTTTAACAATTTTACTAACTTTTTATGCCCATAATTATCCCGTAGTTAATACCCATAAAAAAATTTATTCCATAAAAAATGCTGCGATTGGAACTGATAATTTGATTTCTTTGATATCATATTAACATATTCCATTTATTTAATAACATATTTATTAAGAGTCAATTTTTCTTCGTGAAAAGAATTTTGCCCTCAGATTAAAAAACTGACGAATAGTTAAAATTTTTCAGTTTTGAGGAAAATGCTGCTCAGTATTGTACATGGCTGAATTTCAAAATAAAAATCTCTTAAAATAAATAAAACTATACGAAATATATTTTAAACCAACATTCAAAAAATAAACTACTTTTCAGAAAACTCACAGGACTGAATATACATAACATTTTCTCATTTGTTTCAAAGCAATTATGTATGTTTTGTATTTATTTTAATGAATAAAGATGTACAAGAAACTTCCCGCAAATTACTTGACTCTAAAATAAGAAAAAACAACTGGATTTTTTTAATGCATAATGAACTCATTAAATAGATGAGTTCACATCAAATAAGCTCAATTTAAAGATTTCGTTCAAATATATCGCATTGCAAAAAATGATTTTAAAATATGCGTATGAATTCATTCAATCATTCATTTTTTATTTAAAGCAAAACACATTTTCACTTGATAATTTTTTTTTCTTTTTCTAAAAATAATAATGTTTAAATTTGAGAGAAAAATACTGTTTGTACATTTACATATTTTTATTAAAAAATGCAAATTAATTTATGTATTTTCTTCGTTTAAATATCAGTTCTCTTTTTTTTTAGTTTATTTGCAAATCAGCAAATATAAATACGTTTAACTCAGGTTTTAATAAATGATAATAGTTTGATTTGTATTCACTCAATTTTAATCTTACAGATAAATGTAATTTGCCAAATCACTTAAATAGACAACGCAAAATATCATACTAATGAATATTTTTAATCTACGAACATACAGTATTTAAATTAAGTTTCAAAATATAATCCATTGTACATTATTTTTGACTAAAAGAAAAAATGTTTCATGAGAAAATTAATAGATGTGATTTTCGAATTGGTATATTTCAGGAACAGCAAGGCGACGATAAAAACTTTTGAATTACAACTTTATTCCATGTGCAATGTAAGATGTGTGTTTAATATTTATTACAAAAATGAAATATCTATAAAAAGTAAACATTTTAAATTATACATTTCTTAAAAACATTAAATAAATATGTAAGTAATATAATTCCAAAAAATCTTTATGAGTCTTAAAAGTTGATAAATTTTTAACAGCTTTTTTCTAATTGTGTATTATTTTATTCTCTTATGAAATGGCGAAAGAAATCATCATTCTATGTTTGTAGAGTTCGAAAAAATAAAAAGTGAAAAAATGGTAATTATTTGAGTAAAGCAGCGACAGCATTTCTACATGTACAGCATCAACTATTGTTATCTATTGAAACCATTGAAATTTATTCGAGCATATAGGCTACTCAGCGGCCTATATTTCTTATGAATATGTAACCTATATGATTTTATAACCTATTTATAATAATGCAACGGTATGGCAATTAAATAACGAGAATGTCACTGAAAACATTTTATTTTGATATACATATTTACTTACTATCACTTTCAATATACACCCCTCCTCTATCCCTACAAAGCTTCATGCGAATCTTCCATTGTTCGCAATAGTGCCGGAAGTCTTCTGTCAGCTTCTTCAGGACGCATGCTGCTTTCTCTTTCATAGATTCAAAGAAATGAAATATTGTCCCTTTTAATGCAGACTTCACATTAGGAAACAGATAGAAGTCGCATGGCACAAAATCTGGCGAATAAGGTGGATGCTCCAACACTGTAATTCTGTACTTGACTAGAAATCTCTTGACAGACAAGGAGGAATGACTTGTCCTTCCTCAATTCCGGTCGTTTTTTCCTTGTTCTTTCACTTAATTCGACAATACCGTGAAGGTAGCGTTGATTAATAGTTTGATCATCAGGAATCCAATGAAGGTACACAATCCTATGAATATAAAAAAAAAAATCATCATTGCTTTGAGTTTTGATTTGCTCTTTCAAGCTTTTTTGGCTGTTCCTAAAAATGGGCTCTTCCGTTGCAAGGATTGGTACTTCATTTCAGGATCATAGGTAAACCCCAAGATTCGTCACACATTATTATCCTTTCCAATAAGTTTGGGTCATTTTCAATGATATTCACAGTGTCAGTAAAAACACTTTTACGAACAAACGGGAAAATTTTAGCACCATTTTAGCACACACTTTTTTCATGTTAAAATTGTTACGTAAAATACGCCGTAAGGACTCTTTGTCAATTCCTACAGTCTCAACAATCGCACAAATACTTAACTTACTGTCAAATCGAACCAGATTACCGATTTTTTTCAATATTGTCATCCATTTTTGACGTGGCAGGGTGACCCGGGAGTTTTCTCGGCTATCTTGAAAATGCCTCTTCAAATAATAGTTTGATTTAAAAAATGTCTTACTAACGTATATTCATATTTTGTTAAGTATTCCTGCGGCTAACAGAGTAGCGCAGTGGCAAATATTTCGAGGGATCCATTTAATTTTTCAAAACCTTTTTTCAACAAATTTTTATATGGCACGAAAACAATCACAACACATCAAAAATCATTTTACAGACCAACGCTGTGGCCAATCGACGCCGAACAGATTGCTTCCTGAAACCAAACAATTCAACATCAATAGTTATAACTGACAATATTATATATATAAGAATTAATTGATCTATAGAATAAATTTTATCCATATACATCTCGATTATTTCTTAAAAATAATTAAAACTTTCCAATACCCTTTACGATGAACTATTAAGCATCAATTCTATGAGATTCCTTTGCATATTTTTTTAAAAAAAGAAGCTAGTATCGATATATTTAAATTATATGTGATAAACTTATAAGGTATGGTGATTCTTCTTATATCCAACATTTTTTGTGTCTTAAATAAAGTAACTTAAGGCGTCTCAGGGGCGGTAAACTTCAAAAGTTTAGCATTTAAATGGACGTGCCACGCCCTCGCATTTTTGAATTAGTTTATTTTGCTAAATGAGTCACATTAATTTTTTAAACATTGGAATAAATGAGTAGGGAGCTTGGCAAGATGAGCAACCAAAATAAAAATTTATATTTGTTAATCTCGAAATTTTGCCCAAAGTTGATTGGTAATGTTCGTCAATTTTTAGAGACTGCCTCTAATCTGGTTATTAACATTTACAATGATGAACGTCAAATATTCACTATTATTTTAGAGCTATCCGGCAAAAAAACATTTTGAAATGTAGACTTATCACTGGCAGGAAATGGTAAACTTCGTATCCAGACATAAAAAAGGAATATGGTATTTACCATTATGAGAATAATGACCATAGTAGAACAACTCTAGGTCAGAAGGTGATTAAACTTTGCGCAAAAAGACTGAACACACATAACCAACGATATTTTTACTAAAAACATTTAAAAAACATTAATTCAAGGAAAACGAAAGCGGTCAACCCAACCAGATAACACAAGAAGAAAGCCAGAAATGGAGAAAAGAACCAAGTGGCTAGATCGGAGATTCATCTCTCTCAGTACCTAATTTCAAGTGCTACCTTAAATAGAGGTAGCAAAAGGACTGTAACACATTTCAGCCTCAAGTCGCTTCAGCAGGCCTGTTTTGCCAGAATGGTCGTCTTATTCTCGCAGTGGTAGAGTGACTACAAGCTTAAATGGTGAGCCATTACATGTCACCACAGTACTCCCCTTGCAATTACGAAGACAGTGAACTCTGAAATCGGACTACAGAACGGGATCTGTAGTTTCTTCTTCTGATGTCTACATATCGAGTAACGACATCAGAAGAAGGAACAACAGAAGAGGTCTCAGTTGTAACTGAGTGCGGAAACAGATAAGCTGGCTTCAAACGGTTGAAAGAAACAGTATATCACTTGCCATCTATTTCTAACGTAAATACTTAGGAAGTCCTCTTCACTACCTAGTATGGACCAAAGTAGGGTGATTCCAGTGGCTTTCGACTCTATCAAGGCGTAGGAAAAAGCAAGGTGAACGCAAGAGATCCTTTCTGATGAATCCTGGATAAGAAAAATGACGAGATGCAGATACTGGCTTCAAAGCAAGAACATGATGTCTCAAGGACTGCAGCAATTCTAGAGCATTCGCATTAGGAGTTGAATCGGAAAAGAATTCTCCAGGCAGCTTCAATACCGTTCCATAAGCCAATTCTGCATTAGATTCCGCCATATCATCTTTTTAACTCATAAGTATCATATATAAGTATAATAAGTCATTCATAAGTATAAGATCACACTTGAGCTGACGATGGAACATTTCTACAGCCGAATTGTTTTATGTGTGTGGATGGTACGAGGTGATCCTAATCTTATCAGCACCTAATAACTTTGAAAGAGATGTGAAGGGACTACTCTGAAAGTTAATGCCGCAATTAGAAGTGATTGTCTCAGGAAACTCGTATCTCGCAACGCATCCGAACAAAAAAGCACGTGCAATGGTGTCAGACCCTCGAACGGTATCGGAAATTCCTCAGTCCACCGTGTAAACCTCTCAACACAGGTCAATAAATAGGGTATCCCTTGAATTGGTCAGAATTCCACTACAACATCAATGTAGACGTTACAAAATCGGGTAGATAGAAGAGGGTAGTTACCAATTACTGACCTGGTGAGACTCTGAATCTTAGATTTTTGACAAGTAATGCTGTGTTTACACCAAAATGAGTGATCCCTGTTCATGGACTTCCACACAAACCTAGAAGAAACAAGCCTCTGAGTAGATTTAACTCCAGAGTGCGATAAGTTATAAATGCCGTCAATAATTTCTTTCCGAAACGGTTTTGTCACATATGAACTGACTGTACCAGTAGAGACGTTGCAAAGGAGTGGTTTATTGTGTTAACTTCCCTACTTAAAGCCCGGCTCTAGAGGGTGTTCATTTGTAAAGGGAAAAGTGTTTGATGTCACATGATCCCCTCAGACGGGACCTGACAGAATTTCCGAGTGGAGCTGTTGTAAACGAGCGGTAGTAAAGAGTATAAATAAATTGTTGTTGTTATACAACCTGAAGTGTTTTTGTCTTAGGACAACTGTGAACTGTAATCTAATGATTATTAACTAGGTTAACAAAAAGTATAAGTAAAGGAAATCTATGTGTAAGGATGACACACAAAAAGAATTTTATAATAATTGGATGATTCTAAATTAATGGATCTAAGATGCAGACCTGTTCTAGAATCCATCAAAGATCACCTCTCTTTATCAGAATGCTAATCCTCAGCTAAATAGCTGAAAGGCATCAGCGAAATACTAGTTCTGGAAAAGGCATCAGCGACAACATTATCACCACCAGAAATAAAACGTATGTCAGTTGTAAATTGGTTAACGTAACCTAAATATATAAATTAACATGGAAAACTATTGTCATGTCTTTACCTAAGAATGAGGGTGTTTGTGATGAGTATAAATTATATCACGACCTTCCAACATATAGCGGAAGTTATTTATGGCTAAATACATTGACAAAAGCTCGCGATCAAAAATTACTATTCTATCTTACGGTAGCAGAGAGTTTCTTGGGAAAAAAACTTAAAGGCTCAACTACTGACTCTAAATGCTATTGAAGTTCCGAGCCAACTCCAAAATCTGAAGCATCAAACATTAATAATAGTCGAGCATCATGAAAGGGAAATGACAGTGTAGTTGCATCTGTAATGAGATTTTTGCAAGCGTCAAACGCGATCTTAGTTTCCTCAGTCCATGCAATGGGCATTTTGTCCTTTTTACTTTTATTTTTAACTAAATCATGCAAGCATGCTTGTTTTTCTGCAGCTCCTTTTAAAAAACGGGGATAAAAAAACGACTCACTTCTTGCACGCGAGTCGATAACGAAATTCGACCAAAAATTGAACTTTTTTCAGAAAAAGGTGAAATCCCTTGAAGAGAAACCAAAATTCCTAGAAATTTTAACTCTGATTGTCCAAACACGCATTTTTGTAGGTTTACAACTATTCCATGATCATTTAGTCTGCAAAAACGAGTTCTATATCATTTTTGTGACTTTCTGAGCCTGTTGAGGAAATGAGTAGATCATCTATATAAGCATAACACAGCAAGGAATATATCTGACGATACTATCAATGTATCTCTACATGTTTTGTGCTGCGTTTGGAAGATCAAAAGTTCTGTACACGTATTTGAAAAGTCCAATGGGAGTAATCACTGCCGTTTTAGGAATATCCTAACTTTGCATGAAGATTTGATGATACGCTTTGACCAAATCGAATTTTGAAAAAATTGTGTTTTTCGTCATTATCCATTAACATAACCATGTATATGCAGGGGAAGATAGCTAGTTATCTGATATCGTAATTGTGTTTAGTTGTCTGAAATCACCACAAATACGCTAAGATCTTTTTTTTTTTTTTTGCAAAATGATTCTAGGGTGTGACTCCCAGTTCTGTGGGAGATGCGTCACCCAACGGACTCCGAATCAGAATTAAAAATTAAACACTACTGAAAATTGAAACACAGAAAATTGAACTACAGAATTGAAACACTACTGAAAATTAAACGCAACACATTATAACAAGTAAAACGATTTATTAAAAGCATTTAAAATAAGTTAATTCTAGGAAAACATAAGCTAACGACCTGACAGCTAATAAAGTAATAACGAAGAAGAAAGTCTAAAATGGAAAAGAGAACCAGATAAGTTCCTTCACAATTCATCTCTCTATTTCTCTCTATCTGATTCCTTGCTTTCCAGTGCAACC
The DNA here is from genome assembly GCA_019974015.1 of Nephila pilipes. NCBI lineage: Eukaryota > Metazoa > Arthropoda > Arachnida > Araneae > Nephilidae > Nephila > Nephila pilipes. The sequence continues at coordinate 42,764 of BMAW01052926.1, forward strand.
TTATATAGCAATAGCTGAAGGACTTGAATTCACTTCAGATGATTTGCCTTGTTTGAAGTCATTCTCATAGTGGCATGAGTGACGACTAGCTTCAATGGTGAGTGATCACAAGTCACCACAAATCCTTCTTTTTCTTACGTCATTTGCAATTTTTCTATATTCTAAATGCTCCATGTATCTTCAATTCTTCTCTTATAGGCTTTTTTTGTTCTACGATTTTTGATTGTCACCTGTATCATCTCATTTTCTAGAGAAATTTCTATGATGACTTCTACATGAATAATGTCTCTGTCTTCATAGACTTTTTTAAACTCATCTATAGTAAGCTCTGTAAATCTTTTAATGACCATCCTTAAAGATTCTTCAAATGTGTTTTGGAGAAGTTTCAGCTACACCACGGCTTCTCGAGTCGATGTTGATTCCATATTGACCTTATTTTTTCACAAATTTGATCATTTAATTCCGTAAAAGAATTTGCCTCGTCCATCCAATTTCGATCCATAAAACAATTATCAACACAATAAGGTTAAGACAGTTCTTTAAAGGCTTTGTCAATAGCACTGCTTTGGTTTAAAATAACGGTTTCATTGGTGCGATATACACACGTAAATTATCAATAACAGTTAACACAAAATTACAATTAAGTTAGTTTCTTTCTCTAATAACATGCACTTCATTTACTAGTTGTAAAAGATATTTTTTAGATTAATTTACTAGTTGTCAAAGATATTTTTCAGATTAATTTACTAGTTGTAAAAGATATTTTTCAGATTAATTTACTAGTTGTAAAAGATATTTTTAAGATTAATTTACTAATTGTAAAGGATATTTTAATTGTGTAAAATATTTTTAACTAAGATATAACATACATGCCGAACATGAATTTACTGCACATTTTGTTCAAAATATAAATTTTAGCAAAAATAACAAGCAATATTTATGAAAGTTGTGATTTAACCTTGTGATTTTACTTATTCACCTCCCATATTTAATAATGTTACATTGTCCGATTTTAATTCCAATGAAATAACTTGTTCATAACGCTTGAAAATAATAATTCTACAAAACAATTTTAAAAAAACAATTAATAAAAATAATCATCTAAAGGTAAAACTAACAGATTTATATATATATATATATATATATATATATATATATATATATATAATTTGCTTTTTGAAATATCTTATGGCGGTTCCATATTTTCTATGACATTTTTCTGTAGGTGATTGTTGGGCCTGTAAAACTAGTTCAAACCTACAAATCTGTCACAAGAAAGATCAAGAATTTATAAATATTAAAGTCCTTTTCTGTATTGATTAATTTCCCTTATTTGTTTACAAAAAGCTTCTTTTTCATACCTAATTTTGTACATTTGTATATTTTGTGGTTCATCTGATTTTTTTAAGCTTTTTTTAAGATATCCATGAAATATGCAGTTTTTAATATGTAAGAAGGAACAAGTATTTAATATGTACGAAAAAGGGAAAAAAATTCCTTATTTTTAATAAATTCATAAGCGAATTATTTGGATTACAGTTTTTGAAAAAAATTTATATGTATTAAAATAATAAAAATTCTGAAATTTTCTCACAATGTTGAGTTGTTTTATTTTCCAGCCAGAAAATTTGAGTTTTAAGCAGTTTAAAGGAAAATGCATTTAGAAAGTCATGAATAAAATATTCTTTTCCTTTCAGTAGTATTTCAATGTTAGCTAATTTATTTACTTAGTTTTCTGAAAAAATATTTTTTCGAGAATTAGTCGAGCTATTTTTAATAAATAATGAAACAATCTAACAATTCAAAGAGTTTAGTTTTTATAATTTTGTAGAAGACTCATAGTCTCTTTAATTAAATGTAGGAGCAATCTTTATTGAAGAAGAAAAACCGAAGAGTCTGAGTAAAAAAAGATGTGTTATTTCCGATATGTATTATGAAAACTGATTTGTGAACTCTTGCATGCGACGCGATATTGAAAAGAATTCCGCTTAATAATAAAAGCTAAAATGTAATATCAAAGAAAGTTAATTGAAAAACTGGTAACAATGTTTTTGAGGAAATCAATTCTCAGCAAAACAAAAATGCGGCTTTGTTTTGTCATTCTTTAAATGAGAAAGAAAATTTCAATATATCCATTGAATTAAATTCCCAAGCTTCCTCCTTTTTTAACTATGAAGAATATTTTTGTTTCTTTTTGTTCAATATATTAATATATCTTAAATTTAACGCTTTAAGACTTAAGTTACATATGAACATAAATATTTTATTAAGGTAATAATGACATTGCTTTATTTCTTTTAAGTTAAATATAATAAGCGTTAAGATTCACCTTTATTTCTCATATTGAAATTTAAATAACATATTGAAACTCTCTAAGGTTGTTCTTTTGAGTATTTATTTTTTCACAATAAATCTTTATTTGATATTTACCAATGTAGTTCTCTGAATAAGTTTTAATTTTTTAAATTACTCTAATAAATGTTGAATGTAACCATATTTGAAAATAAGAAAAAAATATCAACAAAATATTACATAAAATAATAGTTTTACGATAAAGAATGTGTTATAATTTTTATAAATGCAATAAAGAATTTACAATTGTCTACATATCATTTGATAAATGTGTCTGAAGAATTCCAAATAAACAAAAATGCATTCTCTAACAGTTCATTAAGTAGAAAATGTTTCCTTTATTCTGATATGCTTATTCATTAAAATGTCTAAAAGAAATTTTGGAAAAAGTCATGACATCTAACAATGTTGGTATTAACTGATATTATTTTATTAAATTTTGATCACTATATTATTCTAATTTCCATTATGATTTTGAAGTTCCTTACAATCATCTTTTTGATAGTTAACTATGGTGCTGTCTGGGTTTGTGCGATATGAAAATTTCAAATACAACCGTGTGCTTTTAAATTTTATACCTGTGCTTTTAAAAATATGTAAATATATAAAAATCATGCAAACACTTTTAAAAACATATAAATAAATTAATTAAATGCATACCTCAAGGTATCCTGTTAAAAATAGTCATACTAATATATATATATTTACATTTTTATGAGTATAATTCTTAGAAAATAATAATTTCTACTTTTTCAGATAAATCAGTTATATTGACGATCTTATACTTATTTTCAAATTAGCTTCGATCTAGATATTGAACCAGATTTGTCATTTTATCCTTCTTATTTAAATTTGATTTGAACTAATATGAATTCTTAAGATTAAAATTTAAAAATTTAGAACATGATTATTGGTAATACTTTTGATGAGAGAGAAAATTAATGTTAATAAAGCTCATTTCTTTGATAGCAATTTAAACTTAAATTTATATAGCTACATTGTATGTAATTTTTTACTTAGAAATGTCAAATTAGTTATTAGGATTTTAAATATTTAAATTAACTTAAATAGCATCTTTTTTTTCTTATGATAAAGCTTATTACACAATTATTTTTTAAAAAAGAAACTTGAACTATATAAAAACTGTAAAATTACTTAAATGTAAATATTCTTTATCTGTGAGAATTTTTCTATTAATTAAATTTAATTTTTCTTTCTTAATATTTTTATTGCTGCTTATTTTATATTATTATTTTTTATGCAAAAATATTTTTAAATGAAATTCTTAAATTTTTATTTTTCTGTTTGATTATAATTTAGTTTGACAGATGGCGTTGCTATATTTTCATATTCTTGCATTTTAAAATTTCATATTTAGTTAGACATGTAGAGCATACATATAAGACAATTAATACAATTATGTTCTTGATGGATTTTATTATAAATGTACTTATATATATATATATATATATATATATATATATATATATATATTGATAGTATTTTTTTTTTCATATTCAATATTCCATGTAAATTATTCGATCATCGAAAAAATGACTGGTTCATTCTAAAATTTATTGATGGTATTTTGACAACAATCAGAAATTGTTGCTCTTTACGTGAAAGAGATGTATTGCGTCGTGAGCTTCAAGGTTATTATTACAACTTTTATATGTTTTTTCCAAGTCTTTGTGTAATTTGAAATATAGAACTCATGGGTTCTCTACAAGTTAGTAAATATTTCCTAACTTTAAATTAGATTCTTTTTAATTTGTATTTTCGGTTTTATAACCATTCTTCACAATATATTTTGTTTATGTGGAAGTTAGGTCAATAATTCTAGAATAACACAGCTTAACAATCTAAAGAGTATTATGCAAATTTAAAAATATATTATTTTTCAGTTTTTTGTTTTTCTCCAAAAAAAATTTATTTTTAAATTTTTAAATTTTTTCATCTTTATTAATATTTTTCATTTTTCTTTATTTCTTAACTTATTTTCTTTTAAATTTATAATTTTCCTTTTTTAGTGACATTTGTTTAATGTATTATCTTTCACATTTCCGTTTACAAATTTAATCTTAATGCTTTTGACTTAGGTCCTTAATTTTAATGATCAGCAGTGATGTAACATGTTTATAATTTTGACTTTGAATTAAGCTCATAGTTTATTTGGGAATTTTAAAAAAAACTGTCTTATTCAATTTAAAATAAATTCAAAATTTTTTATATATACATACTACGCAATAATGAAAATACAACACCAAGAAAGAGTGGCCAGAAAATTATGCAAATTTCAAAGTAGACGAATTGTGCGAATCAATGTGAAATTCGCAGCTCTACAACGCACGTTGAAAAAAATATAAGGGAAGGAATCTGGGAGAATGTTCAATTTTCATGCGGCTATTTCTGCTAGGGAAATCATCGTAGAAAATTTGTTCTTGTCTCAAAGGATGTGTGTAATAGCATAGAATGCCAGGCAGTCGTCGTCAACGGAGGAAGTTCTAGCAGACAGACTAACTTACGAGGGACATGGTGATTGGACTGAGAAAGGCAGGTTAATCCATACGGCAACTCTCAGCTGACACACACTTGAATGCGTCCACACAGTGCACCGGCTGTGGCGAAGATGGTTGGAACAAAGAATTGTAGAAAGTCTGAGGGTTGCCAGTACAGCCAGAGTGTCTTCATTCTACAGCATGTTCTAGACACCCTGGGTTTTCCCATATCTACCAGAACTGTTTTCCAGTTTCTAGTAGCCTGCATTCATGGCATCTGTTACGAAGACTGCCAATGACCCCACAAAATAGACAGTAACGTCTGCAAAGGTGCAGGGTTCGAACTATGTGGATGACTTAATGGCATAGGATATTGTTTTCAGATGAGTCACGCTTCTGTTTCTCCAATAATAGTCGAAGCGTACGAGTGTGGCGACGACGTGGAAGCAGGTCCAATCCGGGAGCAATAGTGGAACGCTCTACCACTCAACAACGCAGCCTCATGGCTTTGGGTGCAATTGCAGGTCACCTCTAGTTTCTATCAAGGCACTAAGATGACCCAATGATACGTGGATGGTGTGCTGTGGCACTCAACCGCACACTGCATAACACTCAACCGCACACTGCATAACACTCAACCGCACACTGCTCGTATCAGCCAACGTTCTCTGCAAGGTGTACAGAGGCTTTCTTGGTCACCGTTCTCTATTGATTTCTCACCAATTGAATATATTTAGGATGTGATTGGACGCCATTTGCAGACTCTGCCACTCCCGCGTTCAGATGATATGTGGCAAATGTTTGACAGAGAATAAAGAGCCATATCTCAGGACGCCATCCGTACTCTCATGTACTCTGTACCTAGATATGTTGATTCGTGTATTGACATCCACGTCCTAGAAACTGCTGATCTAACTCTGTTCTTGTCCCGTATTATACATATAATTTCAAAATAACGATCACTTATTGTTCGTTGTTCTCTCTCTCTGTTTGCCGAGTTTCATCACTTTCTGGCCACTCCTTCTAGGTATTGCATTTTCAATGTAGGGTAATATATATATATATATATATATATATATATATATATATATATATATAATTTTGTAAAATCTTTAATTTCATATATTTATTAAATTGTAATAAATGTCAATATTGACACTGGTTCAATTTTAAAGGACTTAGCCCAAGCGTTGCATATTACTCAAGATATTATTAACTATATACTTGTAGTAATTAAGTATAATATAAATAATAAAGGAAATATAGGACACAGAATATTAAACATTAAGCTTCACGAACTGTTATTTTAATATTATTATATCTAATAATATTTTTGAAAATATAAGACTCTTTTAGCAAGTAAAATGTTCCAATTAAAAAGCCTTTTAAATATAAGAGAAAATGTGTCAGATTTATTTTTAATAATAGTAAGGTGACCAATCGTCCTTCTTTAAGAAGGACAATTCTTCTTTAAAAAGGACAGTCCTCCTTTTATAGTTTCTGTCTTTCCTCGAAAAGTGTCCTCCGTCCTGTTCACATTTTCGATATTTTAAGACTAATTTGTTATTCTCTGTATTCAGAGATGCCACGCTAAATTGTTAAACAAGTATCAAATACAAAAAACTTTTAGAGGATATTCAAAAGTTAGATATGGCTCTCTCTAACACCTGCTATAGAGCGTATTTTATTATTTGAGCACATCCGTTCATTTTTTAAGTGAACACAAATGTCGAAAAACTCTTGAATCTATTTTCTATTATGAAATATCGGAGATGTTAATGTATTTTGAACATAATTAGGCATCCATTTTCCCCAAAACTATTTCAAAGATTGAAGGTGAACATATTTCAGCTACTGAAGTTAGTCTTAATTTGAACGATTTTGTCCTTCAAAATAAATCATGATTTCAAGAAAATTTTATTCCTTTAACAATAAAAAGAAAATTGTTAAACTTAGAGGACTCAAATCCGGGCATATAGGAAAAGTGTGCCAGAGATATGCAAAATTTTTACCAAACATGTTTGCAATGTGTCAAAGAATGGTCTGAAACAGATATCACAGGAAAACAGTTTTCAATGGCGTTTTTTGACTTCATCGGAAAAAATTGGGCAGGTATTGAAAATTGTGTTCAGATTTTATGGAAAGAAATGCCTGATATTAAAATTTATGACAATTGCCTGTTTGAAGAGATTAGAAGTTTGAATGTATACTTAAATTCTAATGAATTAGAACAATGGGAAAATCAACATGCTTAAATTGATAAAAAAAAAAAATGGATGGAAATCTTTAACCATTTCAAAAATCTAAACACATTCCATATAAAAATTTAGTTAGTTATTCTTGTTGAATTAACGTTTTGCTTCCCTGGAACTCATGCAGCAGTTGAAAGATTTTTTTTTTCATTAGTAATTATTTCTGGACTAATGAGAAATCAAGAATGAATGTTCATACTCTAACTTACCGTAAAATTCAATATGAAAGAGATTTCTTGCTCCAAAATTTCCAATATATTGTTAGAAAATGATATATTGATAAAAAAATATTCATTCAATGGAACAATACTCGTTTAATTAAGTAATTATACCGGATGTAAGCATAATTCATATATTTTAGTCTGAATTAATAAAATGCTTGGTTTTTTTTTTTTTTTTTTTTTTTTTTTTTTTTCCATCCTCCTTTTCATTGTAAAAAAATTGATTCCCTTAATTATAATAACATTAAATATATGAAAAATGATCTAAATTGTGATTGCAAACAATATAAAAATTTATTAATAATGTACACCAATATGTCATTACAGGAGATTTGAGTATCCTAAAAGATACAGCAGTAAGAGATATAATGAATAACGGTTCAGATTTCCGGATTAAGATCTCTAATGGTAACCATTTTTACAGAGAAAGATTCATGATGAGGTTTATAATTTTATCAATTATCGTGCTATTAAATATAATTTACCATTAAAAGCATTAATTAAGTACTAGAGCTACATAAATTAAGAAATTAATAATATAAACTTTAAGGTATCGCAGGAGTATGAAATTTCAAATGTATCGACTTTTGATGAAAAAAAAGTATGAGTATTTGTTGCCATTTTATACCGATTAATTTGATACCAACTATTTGACGATTCTCAAAAAACTTCAAAAGTTATTCAAACAATTGAACAGTATGTTATCGTAAAACTAGCATTTAAATAGATGTGCTACGCCTACGTATTATTGAATCACTTTATTTTGCTTAGTAAGCCACATTAATTTTTTAAACATTGGGATGAATTAAGAAGAAGCTTTGAATGATGAACAACAAAAATAAAAGTTTTTATTTGTTAATTTCGAATTTTTGCCTAAAGTCGATTGGTTCTGGTTATAAATTCTTAGAGACTGACTTAATCTGGTCAATAATATTTATAATGATGAAGATCAAATACTTACTGTTATTTGAGAAAAATTTGACATAAAAGTATTTTGAAATATAAGCTTATCACTGGAAGGAGATGGTAAACTTCGAATACAAATATTAAAAATAAGAAAGTGGAATCATTTTGAGTCTCTCGGAGCAAAGAAAATGATACAAAAATAAAAAAAGGGAGTTATCAGAGCAAACAAAAGAGAAATTAAATCATACCTGCAGTATTTAATGTGCAAGTCTTAAAATTTATTTTTTTAATAATTGAATGTTAAAACTTTTAGTGTATTTTTCTCAGTCTAAGTTTGTTTCACTTGTGCAAAAGATATTTCAAAAACTATTTAAATTCGACAGTTAAAAATTTGAAAATAAAATAAGTATAATATACTCTTTAAACTCTACCTAAACTTATCATTTTATATAAATTAATAATTTTTAAAGAGTAAGAAAATATTTTTAAAAAATTTGAAAATCTTAAAAGTTTGAAACATCTTATTTCCTAAAAATATTCTTAATAAACTTTATCCATTTTAATCCACGAACATTAAATTAGGTATATTTGACTTTAAAAATCAACTTACTGTATGTCATTAGAGCCATTTGTGTACAAAATATCTTGCACGCAGTGAAATCTACTCAAATTTCCTAAAAAAACTTTATTATATTCATGGACTAGTAATATGAAAAATTAAGAATATAATTTAATTATTTTACATGTTTTAAAAAAATTATCAAATTAAAAAAAATTGTAAAATCTTCAAAGTAATTAATGTTAATTTTAATGCATTACAGCTAGTCGAAAATTGTGTACGTTTCAGGAGTCGAAATAAATCCATAACTCTTTGTCCAACTAAGGTAAATGCCATGCTATAATTTGATTTTGAAATATATTTTGAATAATATTTTGATAGATAATATTTTGGAAAACGTAAGAACTTCCTACCAAATAAAATATTACAATTAAAAAATCTTTTAACTATAACAGAAAATAGTGTAGATTAGTTTTTAATTACAATAACATTAAATGTATGAGGATTGATATAAATTGTGATGGCAAACAATATAAAAAAATATTTTAATAATATGCACCCAACAAGTCATTACAGAAGATCTGTGCATTGTAATAGATAAAGATTTGAGAGATATAATGAAGAACGACACATAGGCTTCAGAATTATGATCTCTAATAATAAACATTTTATTAAGAGAAAAATTTATGATGAAGTTTATTTTATTAATAATTTCGTGCTATTATAAATATAGTTTACCATTAAAAGCATTTAATAAGTACTAGTAGCATACGTTAATTAAGAAATTAATAATAGAAACTTTAAGGCTAAAGATAGAATAAAAATGCATGAACTAAGAAACAAATTACAAAATTACTACAGACTTTACAATGTATTATACTGACAAAGTTTTAAGTAATTATACAATTACTTGCAAATATTACAATAATTTAATTACAAACAAATATCTAGAAGTGAACAATGCTAATGTAGAAAATAATTTTAATGACTAAGAGCTTAATGATAGAAATACAGCTTTTTATTAAAAGAATTAGGAATTTGAATAAATAAAATTAAATGTCAAGAGATATCTGTATTATTCTAAGATTTCACAAAAATCTCATTAAACTTAGAACAGTCACTAAAGCAAAAAGAAAATTATATTACAAAAGCATTTAAAATTTTACCAAACATTTTACAAAATATTATTAAAAAATTTAATTAATTCTGGAATCCTTAAAAGGAGCTCATATATAATTAAAATATTAAAGATAAAGATATATTTCCTATACATAGTTACGATTTTGAAAGACCTTTAATTCTGTACATCTAGATGATCAAATAAAATTACTATTAATTATTTATATAAGAATTATAATATTAATAATATTATCTCTTATGAAAAATATATTTCATTAGTTTATCTTGCACTTTAAGAAATCTGTATTAAATATAGTGATAAAAAAATATAAACAAACTATGGGTATTCCACAAAAAGGACCTGCAAGTAATAGTTCAGCTAGCATTTACTTGCACTATCTTCAGAGAAATTATATAAATAAAAATGATTTTCTTCTAGGTATTTAAATCACCTCCTTCTCCTGAATTATAATAAGCATTCTGTAGAAAAACCTAATTTATCTTTTTATCCTCAATATTTAAATTGAATTCAAACTAATAATAATTAAATATAGAACAGAATACTTATACATACAATTAAAAATTATTGATTGTAAAATTAGTAACAATATTTTTTATAAGAGAGCTATTAAACTCGCATGTTATCAAGTTATATTCCTAGAATAGTTGCATGCATATTTTTATTTTTAGAAGTGTTATCTTTAATTATATTACACGAAAAGATTATTTAGTATCAATTTCTATACTAAAAAGTAATTACTAAAAGAAGTTTTTCACGAATTGCTTCAATGCAAGCTATCCTAATAATTTTTAAATGCACATTTAAAATGATTAGTATAAATTAAATTAAAGATATTTATTTTTAATGAATTATTAATAGAATAATTTCAGATCTTTTTTTTTTTGTTAGAAATATATTTTTAGGCCAATAAATGGTGAAACTATCTTCTACGTCTGTATTTGTGAGTAATTAAAGATGATTCTTTAAAATATTTTGGAATCCATATATTTTTAATTATGTCATAATGGTAATATAGATTTATTTCTTCGATAATTTTATGACCTTTATTTTATAAATTTATTCAATCAATCAATTAAGTAGAAAAGCGGGATTAATCATTAACAAATGCCATTTTTGGACGTTGCAGGTTTTGAAGAGAAAATGGAAAGAGGTAAGTAAAAGTTTTATTACTACTTTATTTATGTCTCATCACAGTAGAATTGAAGTTTCCTGAATACTTGTTGTTTTATGGAATATTTTAATTTAGCGAAAATGGGTTTTGATTTCTATTGTGCTTACTTTCCTTCTTCCTCTTTCTTTTGTTAAATTACTTTTCAGTTGTTTCAGTGACTCATTTTTTTTTCCTGCCCATCGGAGGATATTTTTTTACCCCAAGGAAGGTGGGGTGACCTTGAGTGCCGGTGGTGTTTCGAATCTTCTATATTTGGGTGCGAAGAAAGCTTTTCCGGTCACTTTTTCGCTGTGCTCTTCAACTGGACCAAAATGGATTTCTCTTCGGACTAGTTATTAAGGCATTTAAACTTTCATCGTCGTTGTTGAATAGAACCAGCGTAATTTTTTTTTAATTAGAATTTTTGTTTTGTGTTTTAGTTTCATCTATCTTTTTTATTAAGTAATTATAATGGCTGAAAGTAACTAGGTAAAAAGTAACTAAGTAACTTTACAAAGCTAAAGTCTTAAAGTAACTAGGATGGTTGAATCCATAATACTAATAAATCCACACTTTTCTATCCAAAGTCATAAGCAGCACTTTAAATTACTTTTTTCACCACTTTTTGTCTTTATTGTCTTCTTATAGTTTACTTTATCTCTTCATTCTGCTACCTTGTTTTCCTTGATTACTACTTAGTATATTTCAGAACAGTTCTTTTATTTTATACCAATATAACAATATTTTTTATTTACTAGATATATATTTTACATACAAATATTTGATTAATTTATTTCTGCTATAGATTGGAAGTTTATTATTAGCTTATTTGAATGTTTATTATGTACTATTTTGAATATCAATAGTTTCATAATTTTCATATATATATAATTTCTTCGAAATTAGAATGAATACCTATAATCAGATATGATATCCTGAATGCATTATTTTTTAAAGTTTTTAATCAACAATTCTTTTATTCATTTCTTGTTTCAGAAAGCTGTTTCATGCTTTTCAAAAATGAGCTGAGATTTGCATTACAATAGTAACACTGCAATTAAAATATTAGTATTTTTCTTTAAAAATCGATGAATTAACTTTTCAATACAATTTACATATTTATAAAAATTATTTTAGTCTTATTTATTAATTTATATGTCGGTTAGATGATAATAATGATTTATAATTAAAAATAATTCGTCCTCTGCTTGGTAATCATTTAAATAAATGTTGTTTCTAATAAATATTTTTTAAAGTTGTTACACCTTTGAAAGATGCATATGTTACTCCAAACTGAGACAAAAAAAATAATTTTATAGTGGGTAACTATTTTTACTGATTACTAAGGATAGATGTAATCTGTGTTTTCTGTAAGGTATGCGAATACGTTGAAACTATCAATTTTCGAGGAAATTCTCATTTTCAGGTATTTTTTTTATGAATTTTATATTTATTTATTTACTTAGTTTTTTTTAAAAAAAAAATTGCTCTTATTTTATTTCTGCGTCACATAAAAGTCAAGATATTAAAGAATTAGTAAAGCTCGAAAAACTAGTTACCGGAAACTAGTTACTTAAAATAACCGGAAGTCAGCATTTAAATGCCTTTAAAATTATCAAACAGAATTTAAGTACCCAATTTTTAATATGTTTTTAACATACGTTTGATTTAATATTTAAAATAATTACGCAATTTGAGAGTATCTGACACCGAATTAATGAATTCTAGTAATATTTGATTTGCTTACATGCATCTTGATTTAATAATAATTTTGCTTGTTTAGTTGTGAAACAAATTTATTGTCTTTTATTTGATAGAATATTACTGAATTATTAGCTAGTTATAGTATTTTTACAGTTATGGGAAAGAACAAAAATAAAAGTTATTCCCGTAAACGTCAATTCAAAGGAAATAGGTAGTCTAATAAAGTTTCTGTTTCTCTCTCTCCGATACAGATACTACAATTGTGAGTGAAACAAAACTATAAATTCTTTAAGATCTGCATATGTTCTAGTAGGTGATGAAAAAAAATATTATTTTTAACTTAGAAATTCTGAACAATATATATGTAATTTCTATATTATGTTGTCAATTTGGTGCAAGAATATGTGCTTTGGATAGCCATGAAAATGACTTTAAAATGTGAAACGTGTGATTAGTTCTTGTCTTCTTTCTGAAGAAGTAAGCAAATTATATAACGTTAATCTTGCATTCGTTTTTGGTATGAGAATCATTGGTAAAGGATATTCTGAAGTCATAAAACTTTGCTCTGCTATCAGTGTAAATGTTCCATCAAAGAAAGCATTTAGTTTCCTGGAGAAAAAACTTGAAATTGCTACTATCTACGTGGCATTCAATACAATGAATGAAGCCGCACTGGAAATTAGAATTAATGGAAATGATGCTGAATTATCTCAATGTGATGTGTGGAAAAAGAAGATTGATGGCAACGTTCCTTGAAAGGATGTGTCTCTATTATCTCAATCGATACTAAGAAGGTATTTGACGTTGAATTTACGTCAAAAGTATGTTGACTATGCGATTAAAAAAAACGAAAAACGAAGAGTTAAACACCATTCATAACTGTGCCAAACATAAAAGGTCATGTGGTGCTATGGAACCTGTTTGCGTGTACCTTTTATTCGAACAATCTGTTGAAATGAAGAAATTGCTGTACGTAAATTTTTTGGCTCAGGAAACTCAAAGGACATGACTTTGTGAAAGATTTTTGTGGTCAGAATACCGTTATCAAATAGAGTGCATTGAACATATATAAAAGCACGTTGGATCAAGATTAACAAAATTAAAATCAAATGAAAAGGCCTTGGAGGACATGAAAAACTAATGAATGTCTTCGTCGATACGTTACAAAATTATTATGGTAATGCTATCTATGACAATGTGAATGATTTAAAAGGTATGCATGATGCAGTAATTGCAGCATTTTTTCACTATTGTTCGAATACAAAATACCCAATGCTTGACCAATAGCCTGTAGGATTGGAGTGCTGGTACAAATATTAACATATATCAAGTTATACATTTATAAGGATAAGTCTAAAAGATTAACGTTATTAAACCAATATACATGAAGTTAGGCAATAGAAACTTATTAGAGAAATACTTACTAATTAAAACTCAAAACGCAAACGAATGCTTCAGTGGAAAACAGTGGAAGTTTATTCCAAAAGACGTTTTCGTTGCCTTTTCAACATTACGATTAAGAGGGTATATGGCAATAAATCGGTTTAATAATGAATTTCTGAGACTGTTAGATGTATTGAAGCATTATGGTAGCTCTATTGATGAACTTATATATTGAAAGATTTTGCAGAACTCGATGAAGTTCGAGTAACAGAGTTAAAATGACATTTTTTGTCAATGACAAAAGTTTCCAGGAAAAAATAGATTAGCTAAACAAAACTGCTAAAATGGGTAAACAGAAGGCGGCTATAAAACTGAGGATTTTTAAGTAATTAACTCTGTATTCATGGAAAATATATGATAAATTGTATTAAAGACGCATTTTTTGCAAATTCACTTTATTTGTATATATTGAAAATTCTGAAAATAACTTAAGATATTACCTTAAAATTTCTTTAAAACTAGGTGCTGTTTCTTACTCGTAATGTTTTCTAGAGCAAAAACTAAAAGAATGTCCCCAATAAGAAAAAGCTTTTAAATTAGGGTCTAGTATTTGTCTGACAATACTGTAAAAAATGGCAAACTTCTTGTAATGGCTATTCCAATGAAATTTTTATTCATTTAAGTAGCCAAATGATGTTATATCATGCTCCAGGTATATGCATAAGAATTATTTTGATACTAAATCTATATAAATTTAGTCAATACATTTTCATGTAGCATTTTTTAAATTTTTAGGAAGCAATAAACCAATGGTTATATGGTCGCGAACTTCGTAGCCGACGATGTTTAAATCGAGTTGCGGGCTCGATCTACGATTTCACCTAAAGACTCGTATTTGGAATTTTGAAGGCTAATAAATGTTAAATAAACCTGTGCCCTTAAATTTTCACAAGATGTGGAAATGAAGTTGGAACAAGATGAAGACGTTTTTGTCTCTTGATTGTGTTTCAAAATCACGAAATTCATTGCCAAGAGCACTCGTATAGCTCTAGAACAACTTTAACTCAAATTACTGTATAAATTTATAATGTATGTAAGGATTTATGCATAAATTTATATTGAATGTAAACCAGTTTATAAATTTTATAACCAATAATGTATAAATTTGTAATCAGTATATAAATTTATATATAAAGTAGTGATGTCAAGTAAGAAACTTTTTGAAGTATTAAATACAAAACTGTGGATAAAAAGGAAAAGGAAGTTGACAGGATAGAAGGCTGGACTATTTCAGATGGCTCGATCATTTTGCTATTTGGAACTTATGGGATATGTTATAAAATAAAGAAAATTTAAGATGTGTAAAAGAGAGAGGATGTATAAGATATATATATATATATATATATATATATATATATATATATATATATATATATTATGAAGACTTTAACGGCTTGTTTTAGGAAAATAGGGAAACTTTTATTCATTTATTGAATAAGTGAATTTTCTCCCAAGGTAATGTAGAAATTTTGCGCTAGTAGCCGTAAAAACTGCTAAAAAGATGAAGTTTGATGTCCAAGTTTGAAATTTGAGTCCTACATAGACTTTTGGCGTTCATTATTATGGTATTCTTTTGCCTCGAATTTCAGAGTTTTTAGGTGTGCTAAGGCCGGATAACACTAAACATAGGGCTAATGTAATTGATAGTAAGATGCAAACAAGTAGGTGTAAATTAACATTTTGTTTTCTCTGATACTTCAAATCTCTGGAAATTAGTGGCACAAATGGGAAACTTTACTGAAGACATGGTAGGTAAATGTCAAGGCAGTGAGCTCGTGGTCAGCAATGTTTCAATCAAACTTCGTTTTCAAATCTTGATACCTTAAAGACCCTTCGTGTAGAGGAGCTGATGCACCATCTATCGTGTTCAATATCCTCTGATTGGTGTGGCATGGATGTGCAGAGTGAGATGCCCGAGGAACCCTAGTGATTGTTTTTCTCTCTCAAGGGGTTTAATTTCTTTAATAAATGTGGGTAACACGCCCCATAAAACCTTACCAATCCTTTTCGACTTTCTGACCTCATTCTCGTCAGCCATTTTTTGTCTTTTGTGCAATTTTTCATACGTCTAGAGAACCGTTGCAACTTGTTTAGTACAAAATAAACATATCTGGCTCTTGCGCCGTTAAACTCCACAATCATTCGCAACAACTTCTCGACGAAGTATACGACCGACTCCAAAATACATGAATTGTCTTCTGTTTGCTTACTGGAAGTTTTTTTTTACCAGTAATTCAGTCATTTATTGATAAAAAAAAAAGGCATCCAGAAAGAAAAAAATGTATTTTTTTTATTTTTTGATATCAGCTCAGATATAATAATAAAACAGCGTATCAAATTATGACTTATCATTACATGATATAAAATTGCTCCGCCCCTACTATTTCAAAACAAAATATAGAAACAATATTTAAAAATTAATATTTTCTATAACATTGGGATACTTTTAAAAAATGTCTTAGGGTACCAGGACGTCACCGGAATTATGGAACACCATTTCGAAGACTCCTTGTTTTTGTGACATATATCATTTCCAATTATTAGTAGAGATAAGAGTTTTTGTGTGTCTGCTAATGATATTTTAATCCTTTTTAGTACTATAAATGTAATTATTTTTGTCGAAACGTTTTCTTCACCAATTTAGTTGAACAGGGACATGATGTGTAGATATATTTGCATTTAGGTACGATTTTAGAGATACATGAAAAAAGAAGAAAAAAATTTCCAAAATTACAAAACTATAATTTTTTGAAAAAAAATATTTTTCAATATCACTAATAATATTGATCAAATATTTTTCTTACATTTTTATACATATAAGGAGTAAAATATTTTGTATATTTACGGAAAATATTATTTATAAAAATGATACCTAAATGCAAATATAACTGAAAAATCATGTCATATTTATTTCTAAGGGAAAGAAAAACTTCTTGACTAAAAAAAATATTTTTATAGTTCAATAAAATGATTAAAATCT
The DNA here is from genome assembly GCA_019974015.1 of Nephila pilipes. NCBI lineage: Eukaryota > Metazoa > Arthropoda > Arachnida > Araneae > Nephilidae > Nephila > Nephila pilipes. The sequence goes on from BMAW01052926.1 coordinate 59,970, forward strand.
CACTATTATGCACACAAAAAATATAAGCTCTACAAACAATTTCAGTTTTATGCAAATTCAATTTATGAATTCCAGTCAATTTTCATGTTTTTTGTACAAAACGATATCGCTATAAATACTTTAATTAAAAGAGATTAATGATGAAAAATATAGGTATAGGAGCTATTTTTAATGTAAAACTTGTTAAAAAATTTACAATGTGTTACTCTGTAGTAATAATAATAAAAATAATATATAACTATACATATCATTGACAGAAAACTCATTAAACTAAAAGCGCTTTGTATCATACTACAAACCGAGGTTAATTATTGTTGTGTATTTTTGTTGTAATTATATGAAACACAACTAGCCAAACCATGTAGATCTAGATTGATATATATAATTAATCATCTTAAGTATTTAATCATTGTTTTAAAAACAGTGTAATTTTCGTAAGAAACGTACATTAAATGTTGATAGATCTATCAAAACGAAAAATGATACAAGTCTTAGAATGACTAAGCACAAAATCTTTATTTAATATGTTCCTCTTTCGTAAACATTGTAATGAAACGTAATCATATTTAAGTTTCAAGAAGAGTTTATCAAGTATTTGATTAAATGTGATCAGTATAATCACACACATACTTAATGATGTTATAACCTAAAAAGGCTGTTAAAAGGCCGTCTATTTAAATTTAAATATGTAAAATCATGAAACAATCTGGAATGTTTTAGTTTAAAATGGAATAGTTGAACTAAACAATTATTCCTGACGAATTGAAGAAAATTAAATATCGCTTAATATACAATTAATTGTGATTTAAGCGATGAGAATCACAAAGAAACTGAAATTTAATGACATTCAATTAATTACAGACGTTTTTCAGAAAATCAGAAAATTTATAAATTTCTTTCGATGCTTCGCTGTTTACTTATTTGATTCCATAAGAAAAATATATAAGTAAAAAAATAATCTATTATGTTCTTTTAAATGATTCAAAAAGAATTTCTAGAAGCAATAACATCTACATGCATGTTTACAATTTGAATTTGATAATCAATTTTCAAAGATAAAAATTGTTAGATATCGCTATAAATTCTACAAAAATCAGCAACATATATATATATATATTGCATTTTTATGCTTAATATAAGATTATTATATCGAAATTCTCCACTTGTGCGGTAATTATTTATATTGGTATGAGGTGAGATACTTCTTAAACACAAAAATTAAATTTTCACACTTCTAAATAAATTTTAAGTCACCATTTTGTTATAATTTCTGATAAATAGTCACGTTGATTGATGATTTGTATTACTAATCAAAATTTTAATCTCTATCTTTTTCTTAAATTTTATACTTTAAGGTAATTCTGAAGACACTGAAAAATTGCTGCTATTTTTATTTCTTGCGTAAGAAGTTCTCGCATAAATATTTGGTTTATTGACTGATTTTGAAATAACGATGATCTAGATAACAATGATGGCGAACCTTTTTGAGAAGTGGGTCAAATTTTGTTTATTATTTGGTTCTATACTAGCCCGTGGGTAAATAAGTCAGTGGCGTCACTTTTAAAAGGAAGAGGGAGTGTAGTAATGAAGGTAGTAATTTGGAAACCCAGAAAATTTGTTTACAGAAAAACTTCACAGTCGATCCTTTGTTTGTTCTCACTTTGAAAACCTTCTAAAAAGTTGTTCCTCATCTGCTTTAGAATTTTTATTTTTACAAGTGAAGTGAAAAAAAAAAGATTGACGTTAAAAAAATTTATATATCAAAGGAATTATACTATGAATTACCATATAAGGTGACATCATACACAGTGGTACTTCTACACCGAATATTCGAAACACACACACACACACATATATATATATATATATATATTAAATTAAAAATTTTGGTAATAACTGGTAAATTTTATAAAATTAATTGAGGGAAACAATTTGTCATTTGTATACGTGGAAAAATGTCGTTAGAAGTGTATTAGCAAGTTTCTTCATTGATATACACTGCTCAAAACAATTAAAGGATATTCAAGTTTTGGGTGGATTAAGCGGCTGGGGAATTTTTATATGAATGATACATGATCGACAGACGTGGTAGGCTATATAAGAAAAAAAAATCAAGCATATTTAGCAGAAAAAATGCATTTTACTTAGCATTTGGTTACAAAAGGAAAAAAAAAACACAATTTGTGCATTCGAAAAAAAACGAATAAAAAAGGGTATTTATTTGAAAGAAAAAAGTTTTTAGTAGGGGGTATGGTTTCCCCGGACGGCCATTAACGCTGAACAACTTTGAGGCATGGAGTCAATGAGGCTGTTTATGAGGAGCTGGGGTATTCTATCCCACTCCTCCAGAAGAGCTCTTTCCAGTTCTTGGAGAGTTTGTGGGAGTGATATGCGGCCAGCAACTCGTCGGCCTAGAATATTCCAAACGTGTTATATTGGGTTCATGTTCGGAGAACATGCTGGCCATTTCATTCGTACGATTCCCATCTTGAAAAGGAAATCACCCATTAAGTTGGCACGATGTGGCCTGCAGTTGTTGTCCATTAAGATGAAGTCATCTTCAATTGCTGCAGCGTACGGTACTGCAATAGGTCTTAAAAATCTCATCCCTATATCGGCGACCGGTCAGAGCTCCATTTCGAATGATGTAGAGATCGGTGCGCCCATCAATGGAGATGTCAGCATAGACCTTCACTCCATCTCCACCAAATCTGAAACTTCCAAGCATGAACGCAGGATTGTTTCTAGTGCCACGATCCCTCCAGATAAAAATACGCCTATCATCAGGATGAACAGAAAAAAGGAACTCGTCAGAGAAAAGAACATTGCGCCATTCATTTCTCCTCCAGTTCACATGCTCGGTTGCCGACTCCCTACGGGCACGACGGTGCCTTGCTCTTAGTGCAACACATACCATTGGTCGGCGAGCATACAGTCCTACAGCGTGGAGCCGGTTTCGGACAGTTTGAGTCGAAATTGTGGTGCTAGTAGCCGAGCGAAGGTGTTGCTGAAGAAGAGTGGCATTCATATTTCAGAGTCTCCGAGCCGTTAGTATTAAATATCTATCTTCATTGAGCGTTGTTGCACGTCTTCGACCTTGTCCTGGTCTTCGGCCTGCACTTCCAATCTCCAAGAAACGGTTCCAGATTCTGTAAATCACACTTTATGCAACTTCAGTAGCTTCTGCTACTTCGGCTTGTGTTTGGCCCCCCTCTAACCGTCCAACAATTCTCCAGGCTTGTGAATCGGTTAAATGTCTTCGTTGAGACATCGTAATCATCGAAACAACACACTTATAGAATGTCGATCATTCTTTTCCGCTTTGTCTTTCGTTAAGTTGAAAGGCAAATTTCATTCACTGCCGCTAAAGCGTCGTTTTTGACGTCAGACTCAAAATTTGCATACTCCGAAGTTTGAAAATGAGAAAAATTTGCATCTGTGACTCTCTTCTTCCATTTTCTGCAAAAAAAAATTTCGCTTATACCGTTATTTTATATAAGACTTAAAATATCCTCTAATTGTTTTGAGCAGTGTAAAATTGTGTAGCAAAGAATCTCACTCATTTAATATAATGTTATCTATTTTTAGTGTCGGTTCGTTATTATTATCTGAACTACTAACGGAAATTTTTCATTCTACTTCGGAAATCAAGTTTTCAAATTTATTTTTATACATTTTATCCTGCTTTGATATTTAACTAATTCCTTTCTAAATCACGGATACTTTATCAAACAAATTAGGTTAACTCCAATGTTTCGAATTTCATTTTGTATGCGTGTAAAAAAAATAAAGTGAAATATATTTTCCAATCTCTTAAACTGTTAATTATCTCCTTAAAACCTCATTTTGTTTCCTATATAATGATTGAATATTTATATCATTATACAGTGTATTATATTATTATTAAAAATCGGAGATAACCAAAGACCGCTTGGAAATATTTTTGTAACTTCGACATTGGAAAGTAATAATTTAATTTTTAATATTTTTGATTGCTTGTTCTCTTTTAACATATAAAAATAAGTTATGTAAATCATCGCGCATGTCTTTTAAAAAAGGCTTTGTGTGTCAGTGTCTGACACGGGGTTCATAAGTTTATCATCACTGGTCTCGAGCATTACAAGGGCTATAGACAATATGTTTCGTCTTTATGAGACATCACAAAGAGACGAGGATGACACTTGAATCTGTACATCACTATCATTAGCTTCTCGCGATGCCTAGTGAGGACTTTGAAGCTCAAATGTCATTTAACCCGCAGATTTCTGATTATTTCACTCGATGGATCTTCAGTGGAATCAGGAATTAAACCGCCAGTTCGATTTCAACATCTCTTTACTTATGTCCTCGTACTGTTTTGGGTATTATTCTTTTTCAATTAATGACAGATAATTTTAAAACTTTATTGATTCATACACAATTTTTAACTACAATGAACTTGCTTTTTCTGAATTATGTATAATAAAGGAAAACTTTAATCACGTTCTGTATTATAAAATATAACAATTCTAATTTCTTTATATTACTTCTTTGATAAATTCCAAATTCACAAGATGTTTATAAAAAAATCGTATGTTGTAAAATTAAACTCAACGAAATCTTTGAAAATATTAAATAACGTGATAAAAAAAAATTTCAAACATAAGCTATAAAATATTCTACTCGTATAAAAGCCACAAAAAGTTAGTGCATACATAATTCCATTTTTATCAAAGGTCATATTTCGCTAAATAAATACAAGATATCAGTTATAAAATAAAAACAGTTTTTAAATCCATCATCTGCATCATTCACAATTCAGTACTTCAAATTCATCACTATTCTACCAGAGATACTTTGTTTTGTACAGTACGAAGTTAAATAAAAGATGCGAATATACTATAATTGATTGGATTTAGATTAATTATTATACACACTGCCATATTGCTGGAACAATCCCTTGCTCACAATACAAAAGGTTATGTATAGTATTTTAATAACTTTCTTCTTATTCTTAATAAAGTAAAACATATGGAATTAAGCAAATTATGTAATTCATGTTGAGAAAATTATTTAAACAATAACAAAAAATTCAAAAGAAGAATTTCAAACAACTTTTATATTCTGTTTGAAAACTATTAATAAGTTTTTTTTAGAAGAAAGTTTACTCTGCACAAAATAGGTTTAAGATAAATGTGATAGGCTCTCTTAGGGTATCTTAAAAACAATCAAAATTCAAGAAATATCATATGAAGAAATATCAAGAAATACCATATTTACTCATATAAACTGCATTAAACAAAATTATATCAATTTGAATAATTTCTTTTTTTAAACAAATACTGAAATAGCGTTTAAAAATGGATGCTATATCAAAACAGTGAATATATCTAAAATGCTTATGAAAGGCTAACTGAACTTACAAATAGCATAACCTGCTTAAGAAATTAGGTTATACGAATTAATTTTATGTTAGAAAAATTAATATTTAATTCACAAGGCTAAAAAGTATTTCATGTTAAATTACTTAGAAAACTCTCCATATTATCTTTAATACATTTCTCTCGATAAAATTAAATTCGTACTAAACTCAGTACCAATAAGGATTCTGTTTCAAATATTTTATTTTCTTTTTTTTTACTATATATAGTAAGTTGGAGTCAAATTTTTTCGTTAACATAATTAAGAAAAAGATTAATTATATTTTTTTAATAAAATTATTCATAAATTTTTCATTTCTCATAAGAGCATATTTTATTATTCCCTCTCCCAAAGAGTTTTCGTGATTTAAAACTTGGAAAGCATTTACCATTCCCCAAAGATATACAATTATATAAAAACTACAAAGTGATAACCTAAAACAATTAATATCCCTTCACCATTTACTTTTAATACAAAATCATTTAATAAAGTACTTCATTGTGAATAAAAATAAGAAACACATTTGGAAATGAATATAAATTAATACGTTTGACAGTATAGCAAACAATTTACCGACGAAGTAAAAACAGAAATTCGCCTTTTAGTTATTAAAGAAGAACGTACATTCAAGGGGAAAAAATGTTTGGCAGCAATATTGATAAGAAGTTACCCTCCGAAAGAGAATCCTGAATCGAATAACGATCCCTGCCTCCTAAGTTTATTCTTCCATATTTCCTTATCCAAGAGAGACATTCCATTCACAGGCCAAAGTCTTATCTAAACAATTACAAGTGTCGGGGGAAATGCAAAGAAAACAAAGCCAACCTTTCGCGAGATACATATTTTAATCCTTTCAATCAAGCAGTAGAAAAACACCTCGGCGATAGGCGCTAATCCTATAATCTTGGGAAGATACCTACAGTTCCGATAGTCTTCCAAGAACTTCCCTCATTCCTTGGGGCCGACTATCGCTGACACTGCTCAAACAATTGATCATCCCAAGAGATTGCTGTCATTTGTTATTGCGCATTTCCTACGCGAGAATTATCTCACTTCTTCACTCGGATTATTCTGACGGTATGGCAAACTTTATTATTCTGATTTCCCCATTCGTGACTTATTCGAATAATTCTGAACGATATGTTGGTAATGTCTAACCGGGAGAAATCCCTTGGTAATTGCAATTTTATAAATTGGGAAAAGATAACGGAACTAGAAAAAATTATTAGGATGCAATTATCATCCACTTCATTATTTGTAAAACAAATTCTGATGTTTGAATCATTTGTGATTTGGACAAAATAAATTGTGTCCGGATTGTAAAAAGTCATTTGCGCCTGATTTTTAATGTTATGCAAGTTGAAACATGTTTATTTATTCACATTTGACTGAATGAATTAAATACTGTATTTCCGGCATTTATTCAGCTCAAATAATACATATTTGCAGTTTCACACGATAAAATTAAACTGATTGATAAAAACTTAAAAAAACATGCTATATTGCATAAGTATTATAAGAAAAAGAAGGGTAAAAATTTATTAAAATACAATCAAAATCATTAATACTCTATTTTTGCTCAGAGCAACAAATATATTCTGTCTATAAGAAATTATGCACAATAGTACTGCAAGAGGCTATAATTCTAAGATTCTCCTATGTCGAAACTAATATATCTTAAATTGAATACTGTAGATTCATAATTACCGTATATTCATATCTAATTTTAATAAATTCATGGCTTATTTTATTACATTCATGTATAATTTAATATTTATAAGACGTTTGGTACAATATGTCTCATGAGGATCCCCCAGTGCCAGAAATTTCATACAACTAACCAATCATCATATCTAAAAATAAATCTAAAAACAAGTGTTTGCATTTAAATCAGAGAAAAGTTGTTAAATTATAAATTTTCATTCATATTAGGTATATGAATAAATAAATTAATCATATTCAGAAATTATCTTTTCATTCAGTAAAATGTTAAATTACTTTACAAAAAAATTGAGATATTTAATCGATCAAACTTTAAATGAAATGCATTGTGTTTGTATAATGATTTTCTCAACATATATTAATAGAATAAATTTCAACACAAATAACACTTTTTATGATTAACTCGTGTTAAATTACAATAACTAAAAAATTGAAGTTTTCGTACGAAATTAAATAAATAAACCAATTACTCTTCATTTATATTTAATAATAAGCCACATAATATGTTTCCAATGTCTTTGAGAAAGATGATGACAAAAGAATGTAAAAGAGATCATATGCTGTGTATACCGCTTTCAAATATACATTAATAAAAACAAATTTTACTATGTTTCGAATACTCCCATTTTACTGCAATACTTAATAAGTTATAACTTTAAATTAATTTTACTTTTCATACAGATATATCGAAGTTGTGTTACAAGTACTAAATCAAAAACTTCAATATGTGTGTGTGTGTGTGTGTGTGTGTGTTATTCAAATTTTAAGTTACATTTATGAAACAAAACCAAAAAAAGATATATGAATTTCTTTTCACCATTTATTAAAAATAAATTTTACTACAAGAAGCAAACTGCGATGAATTTAAATTGATGTTAAGAGATCTCGTGGGTATAAGAAATTAATGCATGGTTTTAGCTGCTAGACGTAATTGATTTAAATATAGGTGCAAGAAAACTTGCAAAAGGATTTGCGAAAAGTTGAGGAAAGATAATGCGAGGATGTTTTTACAAAAAAGATAATCTGTTTAACTTTACAAGATATTAAGTTTCAAAATTTCTGCAAGAAGTAAATTCTTTTCAAAAAGGAAATTTTATTAATTTCTTTTCTCGAACTTCGATAGGAACTCGTTACTCTTACTATTCAAGGTTTCTTAAAATAATAGATAGTATGAGTTGATTTGTGTTTGATTAGAAACTTATATAAATATACTGTCATCTTTTTTGGTAAATAATTCAACACTGATCTTATTGCTATTTATATGGACCTGATTCAATATGAAAATCAAAACAATTTAAAGATAGATAAATTCCATTTCTTTTAGCTTCTTATGCTGTATTTACTGTTTCAACACTATATATGAAATGTAATCAAGTATTATATTGAATCTTTTATAATAAATTCAGTTTACGTAATTCATAGATTTAAACTAATGGAAAATAAATACATTTTTATTGCAACATGTTTGTAGTTTTACAGTATAAAATATATATAAAATCTTGTATAATAATATTTCCGATAAATTAATAAATGCAATTATTTTAACTGACTATATTTCACATTAGTTGAGGATTGCTGCAACGTACCTGTGAGAAACTTACAAAGATAAAATAAAATTGATTCCAGAAAATCTCAGAGTATTTTTAGATTTTTCTAAGTACATTCTTTATAAAAATTATTCTAAAGAATTAATTGTCAAGACCACGACTGAAATCGACTCATCCAAGAAGTTTTCATTCAGCCAAAATTGTGTAAATGAATGAAATTAATTCTTACTACGTTATATATATTACTAAACTTTCAAATATGTTATTAAATCTCAATTAATAATATATGGGTATGTATGATGCAAACTTTACCATAGAATGTATTTGTCCTTTTCACGTTTAGGATTGTTAGTTTTTGCTTCTTATAATGTTACACGAAAATAATTTCGAATAAATACAAGTTTTCTTTTTTTCCATGCAGTTCCATTCATTTTGATTTAAATTTTGATAAAGAGAATTTTTCATCAATAATTCATTGTAGATTTTTAAGAAAATATTTCGAAGTACTTGAAGCTTGATTGGTTTTCAATTATGAGTTACTTCAAAAGCATTATTAAAATGGATTTTTATGTTAATTATGAATATCATAATTATTGAAAACGTAATAGTATAAATCTGTATTGCTCTTGCTGTGATTTTCTATTGTTGTTCTTTACAAATTTTTAACTTTTTTTCAGAAGCAAATAATATACTTTTGGATAAAATACTATACACATAATTTGCTTTAGACATTGAATATTGTAAATATATTTTTAATCCTTTACATTCGCATTTAAAAATTAAATTAATTCTATCAGTTTTAAGAAATATAATTCATTTTTACAATAATATGGAAATGTATTTGTATTAGTTATATTACTAAAATGTCTTACTTTTTTGAAAAGTGTATTAAACTGATTAAAAATCAAATATTAATAGCTACTTTCTTTTAAGTAAAACTTCTGGATATAATTTGCTATGACACGTAAACTATAAAAAAAATACCTTCATTTTAACTACTTCTGAAATATTATTTGCAATTAAATAAATTAGCTGTTTATCATAAGATATTATTCATTTTGGACAATGAGGCGTTTTAAAAAGATTCAAACATATAACGTTATTTATTCAATTGAAAATAGTTAAATTATTTTAAGTATTTATCTGTTTTCATGAAAAGGAAAGTTGTCAATGTCTATTTTTTTTTTCTGTTTCCTTGTTTTATATTCATATTTCATCACCCATAAATAGTTTATTCGATTTTGAATTTTTGTATGCCATAGAAACAGCTCAGTTGTTTATTTGATATTTAATTTAACCATAAAAAAGAAATTTTTTTTAAAAAAAAGGAAGGAAAAAACACATATATTCTCGTATATAACATTACTTGATAAAAAAGAATCGTGAAAAAAATATGCATAAGAAAGGAAAAAGTATTCACGTAACCCTTATTCAAATTCTAAGAGCATAGTTTGTGCTTTAATTTTCAGAATGCTACCGTATAAAGGCATATAGTTAGATAATACCAGAAAAAAAAATTATTCATATATTTATATTTTGGATGGCTGTGACTGCAATATATATGTACTAGAGGAGAGAGACAATATTTAAAAATAAGATGATTTTAAGACTATATAATTATTTCATTATTTTTGGGACTTTTTTTAGAAAACTAATGTTAAAATTGGAAAAAATTATACTTTTAATTTTTAAGAGAAGTATCTGCAGAACTGAAAACATGATACATACTGTTTTCTTGTTAAGTGTAAATTTACAATCAATCAATTCAAAAAAAAATTTAAAGCAGTCAAAAATATGTAGCATATCTCTATTTTATTTTTTGTAGTACTTTTACTACTTCAATACGGAAATGATACAGATAACGTAAATGCATTAAAGTAAAAATAAATCATTCCTAGACAGATAGAGACATTCTTAGACAGATAGTTCTAGACTATTGGTTCCCAACCGGTGAATAGCAATCCCAAAGGGGGTCGCCTTGACTTTTTTCTTGGGATGGGGGGGTATCAATTTTAAAAGTCCAAATTAAAATTTAAGATTTAAAGGTAGGTGTTGTATGCTAAAAATGTATTCAAATCAATTTTAATTTAAGAGAAGTATCATCAGTTATAATATGTAAGTAATTTACGAGGCAGAAATGGATTAGGTTCACGCACACGCTCAAGCGTTCCTATGTTGGCTGTGCGATTTCACTCCCGTTTTCACCTGTACGAACATCATATTAGATTAGTACAATGAGGTGTTCTCTCTCTTTTTGGAGTGGGATTTTAGCCATCACCAACCCGACACGAATTAAGGGGATCAAAGGCGTTAAGCTTTGTGAGCAAACACTTTTTTGTGGATTCTCATTCGAGTAGCCTTTGTGAGCAAACGCCCACTTATTGTTGAGAAGTTATTTCAAATTCATACAACACTTAATAATTATCCATCTGAACTCCCCAACAGATACATATGGAAAGAATTCAGATAAGATCTAGACCATGCCCTTATAATGAAAGGGATATAGTACGTATGCTTTGAAAACATTTTTTTAAAAAATTAAGCCAAATTATTTTTATACATTTTACTACTATCCAACATTAAAAATATTCAAAGATATAAGTTTTGTGTTCATTGATATTCATCATGATGCCATTCATCTCCATCAGGCGAACCTTTGTTTCTTTGGGGTTTTTTTTTTTTTTTTTTTGCCTGTTTAATTAATATTAACAGCCAAGTTGTTCTGAAATGAAGTGAAAAGATTGCATTCCATTCTCAATGTTTGTTTATATCTGCCCATATATTCCTCACTTGTTCTTTTGATTAATTTTCATTACATATTTTTAAACGTTATTTGGCTTCGGTTTTTCAAAACAAGATATTTTTGAAGACTAATTGTTTCTTTTAATTCTATTTACTTTTATGTAATCATATGTGCATATTGTAATATAGAATTTCAAAAGCTTATCATCCCTTGTTAGAAGAGGAAAAATAATTCAAGTAAATTGAATATAGATTGTTTTAGACGAGACTATAGACGTAAAAAAGAAAGAAGACGTAAAACTAATGTTGCTTTTCGTGTAGTGCGTCGAAAAGTAAAGCTGGCCTGTCTGCGTAAAGAACACTTTCGAAGTTAAAAGAATTACATACAGTTCTGGATTTTTTTTAAACACTAAAGATTAAACTGTGCTTTTTTAACCATAAAATATGAATAGTTAAAATTTATTTAATCCCAAATTTTGCAATGTTATTTCTTGTATTTTTTTTAAAAAAATTTAAGTTCTAACAATTTTAAATGTCAAGTATGCAAAAAAATAATATTCACTAAACTTCATGAAACTTTTATTTAGTGCATTCTGCACAAACGGTAATTTTATTTACTAATTTCATTGTCTTTATATATCTTTTTATAGCAAATAAAAACTTCAAATTTGTCTACATCAGAAGAAAAAAAAATTGCCATTTTTTTTTCTTTTAAAATGCTAAGGTGTTTTTATATCGAGCCAAATGTTTTGATATTTTTTCTAGCTATGGTTATTAATATGTGTAACTAAAGCTGGTAAGCTTTAATCAAAGTTAGTCAGGATTATTTTTTAAAAAAAATAATTGAATTTAGAATTAACACATTTCTTAAGTAATTCTTAATAAGCATTAATGAAAATAATTATTTTATGATCATAAAATCATAAAATCAACCAATTTTTGATGTACATAGTTTAAAAATTTGCAAAACAAATTTTTTATGTGTGCGTCATTTTTATTAGGAGTGTCATTTTAAAAACATCATATAAACAAAAAAAATTTATTTGATTCGTTTGTTTTTGGGGATATTTTGAGTGTATATCCTATTTTAAGCATTTCATGCACCTAAGTTAAAAGAAAAAAATTCATAAAAAGTGGGAAATCAAAGATTTTTATTTTAACTTTACCGCGTCCTCTTAAAGTAAGAGTATGAAAATAACTTATTTAAATTTAAAAGTATATTAAATTCCATTGATTTAATATTTAGAGTCTTGTATATATTTCAGTATTGAAATAAAGTCTGAACAATTAGATAGATTAAAACGAAAGCAAACCGCTTTGCAAGCAACAGTTTCTAAACTGTTAAAAAGGGTTGAGGAACACTTAGTAAAGAAAAAGAGGGATAGATTATGCAAAATACACGAATAAATAATAGAAAAGAAAAATAGATTAAAAGAATAGAATGAAACTGTTAATTCATTAGCTGAAGTAAAATCTTCAGAAGCGGATTTAGTTGCTGCTAAGGATTATCAAGAAGTATGGGGGAGTGCGTGTGTACGAGCGTGTATGTGTGTGTGTGTGTGTGTGTGTGTGTGTGTGTTCGTCTGTTTGTGTTTATTTTTATGTTTTTTTGTGTGAAGGATATAGATAGTGATGGAGGTTAATAGT
>BMAW01052926.1:88027-205691 GCA_019974015.1 Nephila pilipes
TGTGTGTGTGTGTGTGTGTGTGTGTGTGTGTGTGTGTGTGTGTGTGTCTGCAGCGCTTCTCTTATAGAGGAAAAGAGTGATTTATAGACATGTCACCAGTTCACAAAAGAGAATTGAAGCTATAGAAGGAGACCTCTTCTTCTTGGCGATGGAATTGGTGACATAGCGAGAAACTTGGTGACAATTGGAAAGATCTCGAAGGTGCAGGAATCTAGACGAAATATCGATGCAGAAGAAAGTTACAGACTTTTCATGAATTTTCCCATGTGACGTCACGCCTGACAGGAAAAGGTATAAATATGCAAAGAGGTACATCGAGAAGTCAGTCTGAGGAGGGATCTGTCTTTGGAGACTCTGTTGAGGAGATCGATTGGGGAAACGACTTAGCGCTGTCGGCAATTGAAGTGTAGCGTGACGGTGAATTTGTGACGAAGCAACGTGTATCTGCTGGGAATCGTCGGAGCCTGCCATGGATGTGCAAAATATTACTTCAAAGGCTGTCCACGGAGAAGAAGAATAAGTTGGTGAGCTGAACGTTGCTGAAATAACTGTTTCTATACTTAATGTGTGCTTTGTTCCTGTATCTGTGTCATTGAATTGTGCAAGAATTATGTATCTGTTTTGTCCAAGCTGTGCTACTTGCGTATTGTCCTGAAGATTTATGAATAAATTGCCATTTGTTGTTATCCTCCGAGTTGGTATTGATTTTCATTCCCCGCACACCCATGGAGAGGAAAAGAATTTTTCCGCAACTATATATATATATGCAATGATTTAACTTAATTCCCATTAATTTCTCACTATAATAAATTAATTCACTAAATTTGCCCATTCTCTCCTTTAAAAGATAATGTTCATTCGTGTTTCCTAGTCCACTTTCTAAGTATCTTTTTATTTATTAGATCACGCGCTCTTAAAACTGGTTAAATCCGCTTAAACCGATTATAAATCTGTCAAAACAATCCCTTCAGATTCCCTGTCTATTATGATATTTCCCCAGAAATCCCTTCATCCATACCACTTGTTTCTGATCTTTCAAGGTAATTTTTTTCAAGGTAATATTCAAAAACACAATGAAAAACGCCTTCTTCATGCCCTTCTCTCTTCTTATTCCTCTCTCGATTTCTTGTGAAGCAATAGTCTGTAACCTACGGTGGAGTAGAAATGGTCTCTCTCTCTACTATAATAAAATAATTCTATAAAAATGAAATTGGTTTCTACTGTGTTATGAACATAATTTAATTGTACTATTTTAAAATAAATTCTTTACATATATATATATATATATATATATATATATATATATATATATATATACCTTCTACCAATCTATATCAGAACTAATTGAAACCTAAGTACAGTTACAATTATTGCAAAAAATAAAAATTTCTTTTTAAAAATAAGATGTAATAATTATCAGTTAAACTAAATAATTTTAATTCTAATTTGTTCAAAAAATTATATTTTAAATTTTCTTAAAAAATTATTAAGAAAATCGGCAAAAATAATCATTTTTTAAAATTAATCTATTTTATAATTTTTATACTTTAAATTTCTTTTTTAAAAAATTAATGGGATAATCAGCCTTTGCGCAAGTAATTTCGAAATTGTTAAGCTATTTTGGAAATTTAGCGGCGTATTAACTAATTTCTAAGTTTAAAGTTATATAATATGTTCCCTGAGATATTTCAGCTTTTATTACAACAATAATAGAATTTTATTGATGTGTAACAATATTTATCTCTTTTGTCAAATATATTACGAATAATAATCTATTATTCACTATTTTTGAAGTCTAAGAAATCCGTTTCATGAATGTCTGTTTCATGTATATAATAGAAATTCAGAAAAACAATAATATGTTAAACAATACCTAAAGGAATCAATATCTAAATATAATAATAAGTAGTTCAAATAAATGTTGAAAGAGCAGCAAAAACCACACCAAAAAATATTTATAATTAAAATTAAAACAATTAAAAGATAAAAATTTAAGAAAAATATAAATGAATTGTAGAAATAAAGATCAACACAGAATAGACATCGAAAGATAATGAAAGAAAATTGAAAAAAAGTAAATCCTTTAAAAACAAACAAAATGGAAATAAAACTGTATAATATTACTGGCATTAGATTAGATAATGGTAATGTGCTGTGCATGTATTAATGATCATAATGCGTGATCAGTCATAGCTTTATAGAGAAAGAGGTAAAAACTAAAAACGTGAGCCAAAAAGATTGAACACACAAATAGAATAGATTCAAAAACTCTAATAATTTAGAGGGAGCCGCCCCGCGATTCATAAAAAACTTAAACTTCTAATTATAGATTTCAGAAAAGCAAAGTAAGAGAAGTGATGTTAATAAATACAGTAAATCAACCTAAAAGTAACTCACACAAAATTTAATCATCATTGACGTAGCCATTCAATCCAAATATTAAGTTTGGTGCCATAAAACGAAGTTATCTTTTTAGTACCACCCTCTATCACCCGCCTAGTACCACCGTCAAACGTACAAAGTTAGAATTTCAAAAAATCTTAGCTACTATTGTTTTAAAAAGTTATAACTAAAATCAACACTTAAAGATTTTTTTTAAAAAAATTAAAACAAAAAGAAAAATTAAGCAGAACAATTCTTATTATAATTATTTATCATAAATTAATCCCTGCTAAAAATCTCAATATTAATAAAACTTTTAAATTTACTTTAAAAGATGGGACGTATTCTTTTCAAATACATTGATAACTTAGTTTTAAAAATTGATGATATTTGTATGTGTAATGTTTACGAAGAGTATATCATTGAGGAATATCAACATATGATTAGAAGCAATTTTAATATTGTTGAGGAAGAAATATTAAGAGATGAGATAAATTTCAGATTTAACATTTCGAAAAGTAGTTTTTATGTTAAAAAACAATTTAGTTTAAATATTGATAATTTTATTGCAACAACAGCAATTAAATATGGTCTTCCTATAGATGATTTTAAACAATTTTAAGTCTGTATTAATTAAACTACAAAATTGACCTCTAAGGTAAATTAGATTTTAATAATTGTGAGAATATTTACTAATAAAATTTAAAAACTGTGCCTACGAGAAGCATTAATCTTCAGGAGAGATTTATTATTACTTATACCGACAAAGTACCTAATAAATATGCTCTTATGTGTACAAAAAACCTACTTCAACTTAACGAATATTTATCTTTAGAATAATAATTTATTTAGAGATGCAAGCAATAGTCAGAAAGGAATTTCAAATAGAGCTACTGCATTTAAAAGAAAATTCGATTTAATAATGTTAAATTATCTTTGAAAAATTTTAATACTGAAATTTCATGAAAACCTTATAAAACTTAGAGCAGTAATTAATGGATCGAATACATATATTACTCACTTACTGGTAAGAAATTATTCAAAATATTATAGGTAATTCAGAGAGTATTGCTATTATTAAAAATAGTGTTTGATGTAATCAAATACATTAATAATTAACAGATTTATGCTATTTACAGCTATGATTTTAAAACATTTTTAACTGTATAGACATGATCTTCCTGAAGTTCTAAAAGAAATTTATAAAAGAAATTTGAAATTAATAAGCTTATTGCACATGAAAAAAATTAATTGCTGAGTTATAGTGGTCTTAAAAGAAAATTTTATATTTTTTTAATAATAAGATTCCTTAACAAATTAAAGGTATCTCAAGGTATTTTTAAAAAATAATGAAAGTATCTAATATTTCAAAGAAATAAGTTCTTATAATTTTCATGAAAGCTCATAATCTTTAATTAAATGTAGGAGCAATTTTTAGTGAAGAAAAAAAACCTATGAGCGTGAGTAAAAAAAGATTTGTTATTTTCTGATATGTATTATGAAAATAGATTTGTAAACTCTTTTATACGATGAGATATTGAAAAAGAATCCACTTAATAATAAAAGCTAAAATGTAATATCAAATAAAGTTAATAAAAAAAAACCAGTTACAGTGTTTTTTAGGAAACCCTCAGAAAAACAAAAATGCGGCTTTGTTTTGCCATTCTTTTCTCTCTCTCTCTCTCTCTCACACACACACACACGCACACACATACTTACGAAAAAGAAACTTTCAATATCTGGTTAACCCCACTCTTTGTTAGAAAGTGTTATCAGTATTGATTTTGTGCAGAGATTTTCAAGACACGAGAGAGTCTACATGTACACATTTTGTCTATTAAATTTGTTTGTTGTAATAATTTGTCTTTGATGGAGAACTGTCGAATTCGACACTGAACCACCAATTCAATTATTGACTAATACATTGGTGAATGTGGCCAATACAGAACGAATATTGAAATCATCCATCATTGTCGATATTGAATCCAGGTAAGAGCACTTTTTATAGAAACTGAATTATATCTGGATAGAAATACAGAAATGTCTAAAGATATTTCAAAACTCAAAAACAAACGTACTATGGTACGTCCTATGTTGACAAAATTGATTAATGAAATTGAAGGAACGATCAACTGCGAAAGCAGAAAGTCTGATTCGTTTGAAGTATTTTTGGAGCAATTAAGTGAAAAGGATAGTAATTTGAATACTTTAAATAAAGAAATTGAAGACCTATTAACTGTTGAAACGATTTCTGAAGATATGGAAGCTTCAGAAGAAATTAAAGCAAAGATAATATTCTGAAAAACAAAACTCTCTTCCAAAACTAAGAAAATGAAATCGAATTTTATCCAACTTGATGCAGTTTCCAGAAATATTCAATTAATTGATTTTGATCATTCTGTATATGTAAATATAAATCTCCCAAAATTGCATATCACTAAATATTCAGGAAATTATTCAGGATGGCAAGATTTTTATAATTTATTTGAAAGCTATATTCATAATAATACGAAACTAAGCAAAGTTGATAAATTCAATTATTTGAAATCATATTTGAGTGGTAACGCACTTGCATGTATTAATGGATTGGCCATTTCCGATTAGAATTATGATAGAGCTTTTGATTTATTGAAGGATAGATTCGGAAATAAAAATATGTCAATTAGTGCGTATTTGGTTTATTTATTGAATTGAACACCTGTTGAAAATCCTAATGAAATTATAATTTTACGAAATTTGTATAACAGCGCAGAAACTCAATTGTGAAATCTCGAAAGCTTAGGAATAAAAGAGAAATCTTATTCAAATTTATTAACATCCATTTTATTGAAATAAATTCCTTCAGAATTTGTTTTGGAATTTAATTGCGTTCAAAACGACAAGGAATTTAATTTAAATGCTCTTTTACAGTTTCTAAAACACAATGTACTGTTGGAAACATACACTGCGTAGGTTAATGATAAAAATAGACCTGAAAATTATTAGACTGTTCATTAGATAAAGGTACTCAGATGCACACATATAAAGAAGTTACATTTTAAAGACTGTTTCTGATAAATTTAACTTTCTTATTGTTAGAAAAGAAAAACTCTCTTTTCCATTTGCACATTTTAGACCTAAGAAAACTTAAATGAAAACACATAATGCAGTCAAAATTAGATTTAAAAAAATAGAGGTAGTCCAATTTATGTATGGAGATAGAAGCAGTTGAGACAACATATTTAGCCCACACATTTGCAAACCCCTGATAAAAACATTGAAAGAAACTCAGATATTTAAGAAATGTTCAACTTGCCAATCGTTATGAATTTAACAATAAAAAAATATCAATTCTTCTTGATGCTGTCATAAGTCAGTCATTGTACGTAAATGATTTACTATGCAGACAAGTCAGCGTCAAAAAACACTTTGACAATATGTGAAAAAAGTATACTGAATTTTAAAGACACGGGCATGGACTTTAAAAAATGGAGAACCACCCCTCCCGAGCAATATCAAGAATTAAAAAAATTAAATTTTGAAGTAGATAAATTTGAAGAGTTACCGAACACGAAGTTGATAGTCTCATAGGTCTTAGGTGAAAGGAAAAAACTGATGAATTTTATTTTGTTTCTAAAAATTTGGAAACATTTCAGTCTAAAAGAATAAATACTAAAAGGTACTTGTTATAAGCAGAAGGTCAAATATTTAATCCTGTGGGATTCGCAGACTCTTACACTTCGAGTTAAATGCATAATTCAGGAGAACTGGAGTTCAGTTTTGGGTTGGGATGACGAATTGCCCAAACAATTAGAAATTTCTTGGGAAAATGGTGCGGATCCAATAATTATGAGAAATAATATAATTTCTATTTTTGTAGCATTGAAGAGCAGAGTAGCTCCATTGAAAACTCTTTCAATCCCCAGACTGAAATTCATGGGCACACTTTTGCCTCCAAGAATACGTCGTAAAATTTAAACTGCTCTTGAACTCCCTGTTAGTAGATTTTATTGGACTAACTCGTCAATAGTATGTTTCTGGATGAAGGGGTACTCAAACAGAAGCAAAGTGTTTGTGAAAAATAGAATAGAAGAAATGCAAAGGATAAGCAAACCCAAGGAATAGGATCACTGTATAAAGAAGGATAATCCCGCTGATTTAATAAGTTGGGATTTATCCTTGAAGGAACTCGAAAGCAACGATATGTGATGGCATGGACCCAAGTGGTTGGCAATGAAGGAAACAGAATGGCTCATATCCTTAGAATCAACAGTCGAAACAGAAATAAACATCAATTAATTAAAGTTTAAAAAATCGGTTCTTATAAATGAAACAGTTGAAAAGAGTCTAATTGGACATAATTTGATGACAAGATATTCCTTATTTAGTAGATTAATTAGAACTAGCGCCTTTTGCCAAGATTTATTTCTGGCTGTAAAATGATACCAGAATTAAGGAAAACAGATTATATAAGTGCCTCTGAATTTGAAAAGGTTGTACACGTTTTATTAAGACGTGTACAGTGAAATGAAATTCTTACCGGAAATAAAGTGCCTTAAAACAGTCAAACCATTCCTAAAAATAGCAAAAATTTCTTTAAGGGGAGTTGGCACTCCAAAAATGACGAAAAAAATTGATTTTTTTTTTACTATATTAGTAATAAAATTTTAATTATTATCTTTCGATTGATGTATTACTTTTGAACGTACGTGAACTAGAAGTTTTGAAAATGTGAAATTCAAAAATTTTAAACAAAAATCTTTGGCATTTGACCACGCCTTTTGAGATTTGTTTTTTTCCCAAGGTTGCGCTGGAGAGTGGTGAGACTGAAACTGAAGAACTATAGTTATTACTCTTTTTTCTTCTCTTAAGCAAAGAGTAAGAAGAAAGTGTTTTTGTTTATATAATTTTTTCTTTGGATTTTGGTTAGTCAACCAATTTCAATTTTTGTATTATTTCGAACATCTGGAGGCGACTGAAGCTGAGTCATTCTACATTCAGAGCGAGGTATTTGGATGACTATAATCCCACAATGAATGACATTGTAATGAATTTAGACAACTCTGAATACTTTCGAAGTCCTAAAAATGATCAAGAGCTCATAATAAGAGAATGAAGTGGAAAAATACCCGAATTAACCATGTTTCTGGAAAACAAACAAAAGTCATCTCCTATTCCTAAATCAAATCCACAATTTCTACATTCTGAAATAAAAGGGAAGATTTCTAGATATGAATATAATACAAATATATCATTCACATAGAATGGTAAAATAAGATTTAGTACATCTAATACTGTATGCGCAGCACAAATCCTAGCAATAGAACAAATATTAAACATATCGGTGAAGGCCAGTATTATTTGGGAAGGATTCATATCTCGTTTCCTAATCTTTTAAATACCAACTAGTGAACCACTGACATATTTGGCAAAAGAAATTCAGAATACAAATGAAATTGAAATAGTGGAAATACGACGCTTTGTAAAAAGCGGAAGTAATCAGGACTTTTCCTCTGAACTATTGTAATTATCATCCTTGGTACTGATTTACCTGAAAATATTGAACTCTGGTTTATCAACCATCGCATAGATATTTTCATTGATAAACCCAGACAATTCAATAGATGCTTCAGTTTTTATCACATTTTCCGATTCTGTCAAAACCCTATCATTTGTATTAATTGTGGTAAAACACACGCTCTTACACTCCTTCTGTAATAGGCATTAACTGCAAACGAGACCATCCCGCTGATTCTAATTTATGCCTTGTATTCATTAAAAAAAAACATTATTATTTCCCTTTATGTCCTGTATTATGCAACATAAATGTACGAAACATTTAACTTTAAGACAGGCAAGGAGGAAGTACAAGGATAAAACTTCAGATTGCTATTCCAAAACTTTAAAAACAAATCCACCAGGCCAAAATATTAAAAACTTAAAGAAAAGGTTAGAAAATATTGTTACGTCTTTCCAGGCTGCTTTAGAAAAACAAACAATAGCTATCATGGACAATGTCCAAAAAATGATGGAGATCATGTTTGTACAACTGTACAATATGTTTGAAACGGGGGGGAGGGGAGGAACATGCATCTCCGAGTCGGAAAAAGTCCAATAAAATGCATCAGAACTTATGTGTCCTTATACCAGGTGCATCGAATAACCTGCAGAATGCATCAAACGCAATTGATATTGGATGATCCGCTTAAATAAGCGTTTTTAATATTTAATTTTATATGTGGACAAATTTTTCAGGATTAAAAAAAAAATTCTATACCTCCAGGGAAGGAGAGGATTTTGCATTTAGCCTTTTCCCTTCTCATTTTTTAATGTTTTTTTTTGCAATGTTTTTTTTTTAAAAAAAAAAAAATTTATGTCAAGAGCAAATCAATTTGGTTCTATATCCATTCCTTCAGCAAGACTGATGTTTGAATCTTTCAGGAAACTTTTTTGAAACTTGGCAACAAATTTCACCTTCCAGAAAAAATAGTTTACAGACAAGACAGACCAGGAGAAGAACTGCTAATAGCTGTACCAACAAACATTTCTGCTCGCCAAATCCCTTCTTCAATAGTACAAATGCCAAACAAAGAAATGGTAATTATATAAATGTATATTAATAATACCTCCATTTTCATAATAAACTTATATACTCCACGGAGACTAAATATCTTATTAATCAAATCCTACTTAGAATCCTTAATAGATCTAATCTTAATTTTTGGAAGCCTTAACCTACATCACCCGATGCGAGGTTCCAACTATATTTCGCCTCATAGTACTGATTTTGTATTATGGTTAATTGATTCCAACCTTGTCCTTCTCAATACTTTTACCCCAACCCACAGCGGTATTATAAGCGCAGCTACTCTGATTGATCTCTCCCTCTGCTCTGAAAACTTATTCGGAATCACTAATACTTATGTATCGGAATGCTCTTACGATAGCGATTACCATCCCATAATTACGGAACTATTTCTACAACGTCAGAATAAGCGAATCTCTAAGAAAACAGACTGGCACTTAACAATGAAACAAGTACAATCATCATTAGAAAACCCAGAAAACAAAATAGATAATCTCACTGATACAATCTCAAAAATAATCCAAAATAACACCAAAGAAATACGATTATCCAGTAAGTCATTCCCCCCATGGTGGAACAGCACCTGCAATAATTTATACAAAATCAAAAAAAATTTCCGCAAAAAGGCTATAAACGACATTTCATCACAATTGTGGATAAAATATAAATAGTATTTGAGCAAATTGAGATATCATATTAAACAAAAGAAAGCAAAGTACTGGGATGAAATATATAATAAAGTGTCTAATCTAAAAATCTTCTATAGCCTTCTTAAAAAAACTTACAACTAATAAGAATGCAGAATCAACGTTAAACCTCCTAAAATATCATAATAAATATGTAAGTCAATCTCAAAAACAAGCTCATCCTTTTTCAAACTACTTCGCATTCAATAACGGTTCACACGATCCACTTCCCCTGGATTTTCTCCATAAAGAAAATGACCCTCTTAACAAACCTCTCCATATTTCTGAGTTAAACAGAGCTATAAAATATGCTAAAAATACTACCCTAGGAGTTGATCATATTAAAGCAACTTTCCTAGAAAACTTGAACAATAACCAAAGAATTGTTGCTTTAAATTATTTTCAGCATTTATTTCAGAAATCAATTGTACCTCAGTCATGGAAACATGCAATTATTCTCAGTAAAGATTAGTGAAAAAATAACGGCTCAACTTGATTCGGAATTGAAGAACAACTCAACTTAACGAGCATAGCAGGAAGAACGCGAGGCGAGTTCGAAGAACAACTCAACTTGACGAGCAGGGCAAGAACTGAACGCTAGACGAGTCGAGTGAGGGAGAAAGAGAGGAACAGGAGAACAATGGCGAACGAACTAGCCATGTCTGACAATTCTATAGATGTGTAGTATTATCTTAAATGTTGTGTTTCGTGTTACATTAATGTTTAAATTAAAGTTTTGCAGTTAAAAAGAAAACGGTCTGAATGACTTATTTGTGTTACAACCACTCGATGGAAATGGATTACATTTTACTGGCGCAATCGATAGGATCGTATCAGGTGAGAGCTTTCATATATTTTGTGTAAATGCATGCTCCCATTGCTTACTATTTTAATTGTCAGGGCGAAATTTATTAAAAGTATAGAATTGAAAGTTTGTTCCATCCCAGAACGTAGAATTATATATCTCGTCAGAGAAAAGAGAATTTTCCGCCAGGAAAAATAGAATAAATTTCTCACCAGAGAAAAAAAAAAGAATACGTCAGTATTCCGAGTGTTATTTTGCTGTTTTATAAATATTTGTTTTTTCCGAAAAGAAAAAATATATATATTTGTTTTCCTGAATTTAGAATTTTCGTCCCAGATAGTTAAAATAGGCTTAAAAAAACACACGTGCAACCTGCATATTTGTAATTGTTAATACATTCGATTCAATTTGATTCAATGTATTTTGGTTAGTAATTGCATTTATCAATTCGAAAAGAAAACTTGTATTTAGAATTTTATATCAATATATTCTTAGGAACATATTCTGTTTTGGCATCATGCCAATTTATTTCCAACGCTTTTATGCTATGATTTCAATAAGAACGATTCTTATTTTTTTTTTTTTTTTTTGTGGTTTTTTTTTCTCTTTCTATGTAAATCGTATCATTATTTATGCTTGTTATAAATAGAGTAGTTCTGACAGAATTGTGGGTTTTATTTGATGTTATTTCATTGTATGGCTATGCCCTTGATTTTTATTCTTAATGGATATTCTAAGCATTAGGATTGTGCAAGTACATTTTTGATGAGATATTTAATGTTAAAGAATAGAATAGAATAAAATAAATAAGTTTGATTATTTTTTTATGTAGACTGTATTCTGATAAAAGAACTTTTTTTTATTGAGATATTTAACATATTCATTATATGAAATTTTACAAAATTGAGTTGTGAAAAAAAAATAATAATTACATCGAAAGTTTTGATATTTAATGATTATCCACAGCTTTGAGAACACAAAATTTGTTTAGTGTTTATTCTTAAATCTGTCAATTTTGTTTTTTTTTTTTTTTTTTTTGAACGATCTGATTTATGCTTCTGTGAATGGAGTATTGTAGCTTATTAATTTGAACAGTTCATTTACGTATAGTGTTCATTGATTACACATTGATAGTTATTAGGGATTTTTTATCTAGTTATTTGAATATTTTTTTAATTACTGTTTCTCAAGGACTGACATAGTTAGTATTAAGAGAAAGAATCTGGTTATTGGTATCCATTAATGTATATTATGTTTTAGAAATGTATTATTAGATTTAACCTATATACATCTATTGTCATAGATATATTGTATTTTTTCATACAAATTATTAGAAAATCCCTATTACTTTTAAGAGTTATATTCCTCTTTATATCCATCTATATTATATAATATAAAAAAGGGGTTCCTAAACACCAAGCACCATGGCATTTTTAACTAAGGGTAGAAAAGAAGATTTACGTAATTTGGCTGAAGAAATGGAGGGAAATCTCCAACTCCCGAAATGAAGATAATAGATCTAAAGAAAATTATTATGGAAAGTAAATTTTATGATGAAGAATTTGTAAAGGGAACATTAGAGATGATCATTAATACCAGACTCGAGGAAAATAAGAAAAATCAAAGGGAGCTGAAAGCTCAGCAGAAACAAAGAGAGTTGGAATTGGAAGCTCAGCAGAAACAAAGAGAATTTGAAGCTCAGCAGATAAGAGAACAAATGGAGTTTGAACTGAGAAAACTCGAAATCGAATCTAAGAATCAATCAAGCTTTCTTACAGTTCCGAATAACAATGGGCAACATTGCTTAGAACTAATTAAACTTATGCCTAAATTTAATGTGCGTGACAACGATGTTACGATTTATTTATCTCTGTTCGAAAGACAGGCCAAAAGAGCCAACATAGATGTTAAAGATTGGATATCGTGTCTTTTGACGTTATTACCATCCGAAATCTTTCAGTTAATTAGTAGAGAATCGGAAGAGAAATTTGAGGATTTCGAGTATATTAAAACAATTTTGCTAAAGAGATTTAAACTGAAAGCTTCAGGAAAAAGTTCGTACTGCATCAAAAGATGGCTGAGAAATCTTGGAGGGATTTCTGTTATGAAATAACAAATTATTTTGAAGGATGGATTGGAGGTCTAGATATCACAGATTTTGAAGGATTAAAGAACCTAATGATTACAGACCAGCTCAAGAAAAAGGTATCGCCTGAAATACGAGAACATTTCTTAGATGAATGGGCAAAATTCACTTCCCCGTCTAAGTTAGCAGACAGATTAGATGAATATGACAGCATACGTATTACAGCAAGGAATTCCTTGGGAACAGGTCCCAAGGACAAGATTGATGAAAAATTTCTTCCTCGTACTCCACCTCCAGAACAGAAATTTAAGAATAAATCATTTTCATCACCTCAACATACACCCAAATGGACCTCAAGACACCGAAATGAGGATTTATACAAATCTAAGAGCAAATTAACTTGTTTTTTAATTGTGGAAAAGAAGGTCACACCTCAAGGTTTTGCATGAAAAATCTTCAGACGAGAAATATTCCCGTTACCGCACAAAGTAACCTAATACAAAAGTCAACTACGATAAAAGATGATAAATCAGAAGTGTTGACAGCTAAAATTTCAATTCCAGTTTCCAAACCAGTGGACATCTATGAGGGTGTGGATGATTTAAAAATCGTCGAAATCAAATGTGGAAGGACAATCCTGAATGCTATCGTAGACACAGGTGCACAAATATCTGTAGTACGTGAAGATTTGGTGGCCGATATGCCTTATGAAGGAGAAGACAAAATAGAAATAAATGATAATTTACATGGGGATGTTCCAGTCACATGATCCGTTTCAAGGAGACTTACCAACGATTTACTACTAAGCTTTTCAGCATACACTATGCTCAAGGAGAATATCGTACTCCATGGGAGTAGCTATTGTTTGGAGACGTCGGATTCAGAATTAACAGTACCGAATAATGAAATATCGAGAGATAGTGATGACAAGGGATTGTTTCCGAAAATAACTAGTACAGTGTTAGCAGTGAGCAAAAAGGATTATCTGCAAAACGATAAAAATGATCATGTAGTTGAAGAGATAGACTTAGAATTCTGCAACCTCCAGAGAAATGATGAAACACTTAATAAGTGTTTTGAATGGGCAGGAAAGGGGACAAATTCCTATCTTATAGACCACGGAATTTCATTGCATAATGATTATATCTGTGGTGAAAATATTAAACAAATTGTATTACCAATAGAAAAGAGGAAAATTGTGTTAAAAATGGCACATGAAATCCCACTCTAGCTGGTTATCTTCAAGAGAAGAAGACCATCCAGCGGAATAAATACTCATTTTACTGGCCTACAATCAAGCAAGACGTAAAAGGGTATTGTGGAAGTTGCAAAGAGTGTCAGTTGAAAAAAGTGGCTACATACAAGGATAGGATCCCTATACAACCTGTTTTTAGACCCGAAACTCCATTTGAAGTATGGAGTGTAGACTGCATACGGCCATTAAAGCCTCCATAAGGAAGAAAACACCATTTTGTAATTTTTGCCGTGGATTTGTGCACTAGATGGGCAGAAGCCATACCAGTAAGAGAAATTAGTGTTAAAACCACATGCAACGTATTAATGAAAATATTTACTCAGACTGGATTTCCTAAAATGATCTGTACCGATCAAGGTACAAATTTTACATCCAAGCTCACTCAAGCGTTTGAAAATCTTCTAGGCATATCTCCGCGTTTTTCCACTCCTGGACATCATGAGAGTATGGGTGCTGTCGAACGTTGGAACCGGACTCTAAAGGAAATGATGAATAAGAATATTCAAGAATATGGCAGATATTGGGATTTACATCTTCCTTATCTTTTATTCGCGTATAGAGAAGTACCACATAGCACTACTGGATTGTCACCATTCCAATTGGTTTACGGACGGTTACCACCGGGTCCTTTATCTTTGTTAAGGGAAGTCTGGACAGGCAAGCGCAGTATTCCGACCACCGCATCTCGTCCAATTGTAGATTATTTACAAGATTTGACTGAAAACCTAAGGAAAGCTCATGAAATTGCATCTGAGAATTCAGGAAAGTCTCAAGAACGATATGCTTTTAATTATAATCTTCGATCAAAAGAAAAATCTTTTGTTGTTGGCGAAAAGGTTTTAGTACTGTTACCTTCATCTTCTCATAAACTTTTAAATACTTGGATTGGACCTGCCACAGTTATACAAATTACGAGACCATACTCTGCAAAAGTTGAAATGGATGATGGAAGTATCAAGGAACTTCACATAAATAAGCTCCGACCTTATATTCAAAGGATAAATCATGTTGGTATGGTTTTCGAACTAGATGAAGATTTTGGGACTATTCACTATGCGCCTGCTGACAAGATGAATAAAGCTGTTAAAGATATCTGAAAACACCTGGAAAATATGGAAAATGCTAATTTGACTGTTGTACAAACCGAAGAACTTTTTGATATCCTCCGGAAATATTCGGACATATTTAGTTCCAAACCCGGACATGCCAAGGTTGAAAGACACTCTGTCAAGGTTACAGAGAACTGTTCGCCAAAGAGACTAAAACCGTATAGAGTCCCTATTAGTTTACAAAAGGAAGTAGACCGGCAAATTAAGGAGTTATTAGATATGGGCCTCATTGAGCCAAGGGACAGTGAATGGGCTCATCCTGTAGTTTGTGTCGCTAAGAAGGATGGAAGCGTTAGGCTATGCATTGATTTCAGATTATTAAATAGTTTTACAATTCCAGATGTTTACCCCATGAAAATAGCTAAAGATCTTCTATTTGAGGTAGGACAAGCAACATTTATTACGGTAATCGATCTCACTAAGGGATATTGGCAAATCCCAATGAAGGAAAATTCCAAACATTATACAGCATTTGTGACGCATTCTGGTCATTACCATTGGAACGTGTTACCATTTGGAATGAAAAATGCTGGGAGTACGTTCCAGAAATCAATAGACAAAGCTCTAGTTTCTCATAAAGCATATTGTCGCTCATATATTGATGATGTGGCCATATTTTCTAAAACGGGGACGGAACATCTTAATCACGTAGACAGCGTCTTCAAGACATTAAGAGAAGTAAGTTTGACAGTAAACTTAGAGAAGTGTGAATTTGGAAAAAATCAAGTGAAGTTCTTAGGCCACTTGATTGGGTCCGATAAACATTCCCTAGATCCAGAGAAGGTAGAGATCATAAAAGGATTAGCAAGACCCATTACGAAGAAGGAATTAAGAAGTCTACTTGGACTAGCTAACTACTACTGTGATTATATGCCCCAATTTTCACAAGTTGTGTTACCATTGACGAATTTGACTAAGAAAAGTGAGCCACTCACCATACCGTGGGGTACAGATGCTGATCAAGCTTTTGTGAAACTCAAGGAAGAATCGATAAAAATGCCTTCCTTACACACCCCAGATCTCGATAAACCTTTCCAGTTGAATACAGATGCATCGGCAACAACAATCGATGCATGTTTAGCTCAAAATGACGAACAAGGAAAGGAAGTACCCATTGCATTCTTTAGTAAAAAGCTGAATTCGTGCCAAGTGAAGTGGTCAACCATTGAAAGAGAAGCTTTTTGTGTCTTAGAGGCATTAAAAAAGTTTGACACATGGGTATTTGGTGCTGAGATACAAATAATTTCCGATCATAACCCATTGACTTATTTAACTCAAAGTGCCCCTTATGGTGCAAAACTTTCTCGCTAGGCATTAGCTCTACAGCGTTATAATATGAGCATTACATATAGGAAGGGTAGTCGCCATGGTAATGCTGATGCTTTGTCTAAATTAAAATTTGACTCTTCTAATTAATTGTAAGAATTTATCATTCCACGCATATTCTTGTACTTAAATAGTATTATTAATTATGTTATTTTGTGTGATGTTTTCAAATTTATCTGTATATGTATGCATATTTGTATGATTTTTATATTAAGTGGGAGCTGCATAGATCGAAGGCTCTCACCTTAATTTTTTTTTTGTTGTGTGTAATAGGACACTTACTTGTTCGAGCTTTATTTTCTTTAGCCACATCGACACTCCTGTGACGGATGTGCTTTCCCCGATGGGAGTAGTAAGGATTAGTGAAAAAATAACGGCTCAACTTGATTCGGAATTGAAGAACAACTCAACTTGACGAGCAGGGTAAGAACTGAATGCTAGACGAGTCGATGGAGGGAGAAAGAGAGGAACAGAACAATGGCGAACGAACTAGCCATGTCTGACAATTCTATAGATGTGTAGTATTATCTTATATGTTGTGTTTCGTGCTACATTAATGTTTAAATTAAAGTTTTGCAGTTAAAAAGAAAAAGGTCTGAATGACTTATTTGTGTTACAACCACTCTCACCGCCTTACAACCACTCGATGGAAATGGATTATATTTTACTTTCTCCCAATTCCAAAACCGGGCTAAGACAAAACTAAAATTTCATCTTATAGATCAATAGCTCTAACTTCCTTTTTTTCTGAAATACTTGAAAAAATCTTAACTGGACGTATTTCTTATTTTCTGGCAATGGAACGAAAACGTCACTCTCATCATTACGGCTTTGTACCATTTAAAGACACGCCACGTACTTCATTAATAAAGCTATCATAGATGCCAAACGAGAGAAAATTTCTTTATGGGAATTAGTCTGGATATAAAGGGAGCTTTTGATTCGGTTTATATATAGATGGTCTCTAACACAAATATCTTCAAATTGGAATTACCGAAAAATAGCTCTTTGGACTCACAAATTTCTATCTTCTTGATCTCTTTAGATTCAGATGGAGGGGTAGCCTATCATCGAAAAAGTCTGTTCTAAAAGAAGTCCCACAGGGCAGTGTCCTCTCTCCCGTATTATATGCATGCTATTTATATGCATATCTACGAAACATTGGAAACAGGAGTAGAATACTCAGTTTATGCAGACGATATTTTTATTTATTGTTCTCATCAGTCCCTGGATATAGTCGGAAAAAATCGCAAAATACCTTAGAAAGAATAACACAATAGTGCAACTATTGGAAACTATCTTTAAGTCCTGATAAAATAATAACTTAATCCTGATAACTTTAATAATTATCAACTGCTGCAAATAACAAAGCTGTAATTTCTATAGAAATTGGAATGTTGTAAATATCATTTTCAGCATGCATGACATACCTCTTCCTTTCTAGAGTATAAAATCTCTTTAAATTTTTATAATTTCTTTAACAGTGTTTAAAATATTCTTCTAAGAGTATTGTAAAAAATTTTAATAAATAAAACGTGCTCGAAAATGGTGTAAAGAATGTATCATTTTTTGAAAATACAATCAATATAAAAGATTTAGTCGTATTTAAAACTTTTTAATGTAGCAGAACTCGACACTGATAAATAAAATAATTTTTCAAAAATGCAATTGATACAAAGTATATAATTATATTTGGAACCTTTTATGAGAGAAGGTTTTTTTGTAAATACTATCAGTCACAAAATATATAATTGTACTTAAAGCATTTTTATGAGAGAATTACTTTTTCAAACATGAAATCAGTACAAAATATATAGTTGTATTTGGAACTTTTCTTATGAGAGAATGTATCTTTCAAAATATAATCAATACAAAATATATGTTAGAATTTTTTTTTATGCAGCGGAGCTCAAAACTGATGCAAAGAATTCATTTTTTTTTAAATACAATTTTTATAAAAGGTATAATTGTATTAAGAACTTTTTTATGTTGCGGAGGAATAAGCCTTATCTCTCTACTTTTCTAAGACTCTTTTCTACGTCTTTGTGTGAGACGTAATCTCAAATGGACGACTACCACATTGGAACGCTAACTGCTAAGTTTGGCGATCTTGGCACGTTTCGAAAAAACCTTCAACCCCGCTAAGTAATGACTCCCGTTAATACTTTTTTGGGTAATCTTGTGACGTTGGGTTATTTGCAATTTTCTTTTCATTAACCTTGTAAACTTTATAGAGTTGAATTGCAGAAAATTACAATTTCTTCCCAACCAAAATGAAACGTGATTAGGTAAATCAGTTGAAGTTAGAAAGGAAGTGATGCTATTTAGATATAATATATAAATGATAATTAACTAATGGAAAAGAAAGACGGATTCGAGTATATTCGGATAATAGTTGTATGCGGAATAGAGCTCTTGCTCTTTTTACAATTTCTTTGTCACGGTTGTTAGAATTTTTACTGCTTGATACAGTAACTTTTTGAAACGTGATTTGTTTAGTTCTTACTAATAAAATCGCATAGGATTTTGTTTCCTGCTGGTTTATTAAAAACCTGATTACATTTTTCTATCGGCTTAGGTACGCTAATCCTAACTGGCTTATCTCTTTCGTTTTGGACCTGGTTTGTAATTTGGACTGCTTTTCAACATGGAAAAAGGAGGAGGTAAATGAGATTTCATGTGTCAACCTGTGTGATTTAAATTTAGAGAAAGCCTACAAAATGGTTAGATAGTGCGGGAGCTTGAGAGGGATTCTGCGATCAACTTGAGCAGTTAATCTATACCTACACTAGGCAGAATGCCGATTCTGATCTAGACATGAAATTGATAAGCGAAATGCAGCACATTATTATTCGTTGTGCTAGAAAAGCAAATAAGCTTTTGTAAGAAGGGGTTAAATATTATCTTCAGCAAATCTTAGAGAATGTTAGGCAACAGCCTACCACCACCCTTCCTCCCCCATCTCAGGTTAGGAATAGTAAAAAAATCAAACAAGAATTAGAGAAATCTGGTTTTGCCCACTTTGGCAAATAAGGAGTCAAAAAAAATCCAAGTGTGAGGCAAATTCAGAGGTGTCGGACAATGACTCCGAATCCATGCACCCCGCTCCTTCCTCGTCCGGAGGTGAGAGCGAAAATGAAATTGGCGTGAAAGAAGCTACTCCCCTGCCTGCATCCGAGCACTCGGTTGATAAACATTAAAGCGGGTCGGAGGATAAAGAGGGATTTACCGTTGCTAGTAGAAAGCAGAGAGTACTGCCAATTGTCATTGACGAAAGTTTAAACACACCGAAATTGTTGAAGGAGTAGAGCGAGAAGACCGGCACAAAGGTGCTAGGAAGATTTGTAAAAGGAAAACCTTGCCAACTCCAGCTAACTGCGCTCTTTACAGAGGTCCACACCCCTCCATTTCTGTGGATGTTCTAAAAAGCCAATTAATGCTAAATCAGTAAAACCACCAACTGTTAATGTTTGGGAGGAAAGCAAGAAACAAGAACAAGCCTTCAAACGCAACACACTGCTCAGCAAATTACAAAACAACACAACAAATCCTGCTCTTGTTGACACCATGTCACAATTATTAAAACAAATGGGCTCCATGCTCCAATTTTTCCAGAGCCAGCCGACTAACCTCAAATAATGTCTAACACACAAAATTTTGGTGGTCCTACCCTTCGCGTTTTTAGCTGAAATGCTAATGGACTCAAAATGACAAATAGACGAATTTAAAAAAATTCAATAGCCAAACATGATCCTGATATCATAGGTATTCAAGAAACTGATCTTCGTCCCTCGGATACAGTTAAAATTCCAAATTACATTTGTCACAGAAGTTACCATCTTACCCAAAAGGGAGAAGGCACTGCTATTTTTTTCAAAAACACCGTTAAGCATATTGTTTTAATATTTAACACTCAAACTTTTGAGAATACTACTAGTAATATTTGTCAGCAAAATAATTCGTTCATCACTGCCTCTAGCATTTACAGACCTCCCTATGGTACCATCAAAACTGTTGACTTAGATACCATCCTCGTTCAGAATCGTTAAGTTATTCTTTTTGGTGATTTTAAACCTAAACACCCCTGCTGGAATCCTGGCAGAGCAAACAGAAACGGTACTGTCATTTGCAATTGGGCGGCTGTCTCGGTACTTGATTTTATAGCTCCTGATCAACCTACACACTTCCCTCACAGAGTTCCACACAACTTCCTTCTTGATTTTGCAATCGCAAAAAATCTAGTTCACACAGATATTTCTTCTGTAAAAGAACTTAGCAGTGACCATAATCCAATAATTATTGACCTCTTACTCAATAATATTCTTCCCCATGAGTTGAGAACTCACAAAATTA
Source organism: Nephila pilipes (assembly GCA_019974015.1). Taxonomy (NCBI): domain Eukaryota; kingdom Metazoa; phylum Arthropoda; class Arachnida; order Araneae; family Nephilidae; genus Nephila; species Nephila pilipes. Next base: position 108,595 of record BMAW01052926.1, read on the forward strand.
CCAATTGGCTTAAATTCCAAGAGGTCATATGTCAAACCATGCTTGGGAATCCCAAAATTGAATTAAATAAAATTGACGAAGCAATAAATAATTTTAACTCTATAGTTACTAAAGCAATTAATTGTTCATCTGTAACTAGAGTTAATAGTACTCCCCACCTTAGGCTCCCTCAAAATATTAGAAACCTCATAAAAATTAAAAATAGTTTCAGGAAACTTTGGAATCAAACTCGATACCCCCACCCCTATAAAAGGGAAGTAAATACTCTTATCAGGCAAATTCAAAATTTAATTCAGGATCATAAAAAAAGCTGTAAAATCTTGCTTGAAAATCTTAACCCAGAAGATAATTCTTTGTTGGATTTGAACAGAATTATCACTAGAAAATCCAACAATATTCCACCCCTCAGTGGCCCGAGTGGAATGGCTTATTCAGATTTTCAAAAAGCTGAAGCGTTTAAATAAACTTTGGGAGCTACCTTCCAAGAAAATCCTCACCCTTATTCAGTCGACAAAATTGAGGAAGTGGAAAGAATCGTTTTTGATTTCCTTGATAATAATCACACTCTTTCTAACCCCCCTTGGCCACTCCAAATGATATTAAGCAAATTATTAGAAAACTAGTCAATAAAAAAGCCCCTGGCCCAGATTCCATTCAAAATATTGTTTTAAAATATCTTACTGATAAAGCAATTACAAACCTTACCAAAATTATAAATAAATTTCTTATGTTATGTCTCTAATGTTTGGAAAGAAAAAAATATTGTTATGATTCCCAAACCAAGGCAAGATCACAAATTTACTGAAAATTATAGACCCATTAGTTTATTATGTGCTACTGCTAAGATTTTTGAGAGAATTATCTTAAAGAGGATTAAAAGTTACAGTAATGAAATTAATTGTATCCCTCCAGAGCAGTGTGGATTCCGTGAGGGTCATTCCAGTATTCATCAACTAATTAGTCACCAACATCATTAATGAAGGTTTCATCTACAAATTTTACACTATTGGTATTTTCCTGGATGTTAAGCGAGCATTCGATAAGATGTGGCTTGATGGTCTGATATATAAAATGATAAATTTCAAATTTGCTGCTTACCTTACAAGAATTATTCACAGTTTTTTACAGAACAGGTCAAAATTAAAGATAGTCTCTCAAATAAAGATACTATGACTGCGGGCTATCTGCAGGGCAGTGTTTTAAGCCCATTTTTGCACAATATCTTCACATCAGACTTTCCACACCACGCCATAGTCAGCGTTTGTCTCTTTGCAGATGATTCCATAGTGGCACAGGGTGCCAATCTCAAATGCATAATTAAAGCTCTCCAAAACTATCTAGACACTCTTGAACTTTGGTTTACGGATTGCAATCAATGTTGACAAAACACAATCATTTTCAGAAAATTTGGGGAAATCGACCCAGTTCTGAATTTAAAACTTTTCGATGGTGAGATAAACTGGGTTTCGGTGAAGCGTTACCTAGGACTTGAGTTAGATTCTAAGTTAACCTACAGGCATCATATTAAATATTTATCAGATAAATTTTGGAATAAAATCCATTTCCTTAATTGGCAGACAATCTCCTTTTTCATTAAAAAACAAAGTGCTACTTTATAAATAGGTTCTTCGCCCAGTTATAACTTACGCAGCCCCTTTTTGGGGGTTGGTCACCCCAACCCACATGAAAAAAGTTCAAATTATGCATAATAAGATTATCAGGATCATGGACCAATTCTCCACGGTACATTAGGAACACAGTAATCAGCAATGATCTAAAAATTGAGTCCATGGAAACAAACATCACCAAACTCTGGCGAAATTTATCCACCACTATTTTAAATCATCATTAAACAGTCTCTTCATATAAAACCCCCATAATGAAAATTCAAAAAAAAAAATATTAAAAGCTACAAAAATGTAAAAAGGAAAGTTTAAATAAAAAATGTTAGAAATTTTTTTAAAAAAACCTCATTACCACACAGCGTTGTTACTGAACTATCACTGCCTCTCTTTTGTTGTTTTCACAGCTTCCCCCCCCCCCCCCCTTTTTTTTTTCTTTCTTTTCCTATTGTTGTTATGAATACGACATTTCGCCGAGGGGCGCGATCTAAATGTCTCTTATGTCACTACTTTTTCCCTATAAATTGAGCATAAGCGATGACTCGCTGACTCTCGTCAACCATCTTATGTATTAGTAGTAGTGTAAGAAAAGAAAGGATGATAGAGGATAAAGAGTGGCACTCTATCAAAGCATTATAACCGAGATTAAAATTATTCTATTAATTTTGTGGATTGAAGTGAACTCCACCATCACACACAGTATTAATCGGTAACGGTCAAGATATCGGTTGTAACGGTCCAAGAAAGTTGCAAAATCAACAACGATTGGACTGCTAAGAGACAGTTTTTTTGTTCAAATCATAAATTAGGGTTGAGTTCTAGAGAAAGTGACCTTAGATATTCTGCATTGATAGTAAATAATTTCGCTTGTTTAGTCTTGTGTGTCCTCAATGGGGTAAATTCACAGACAACTGGCGCCACGTCAAAATCACGTGATATTTATTCAAGCAATGCTGCGTGCTCTACGTAAACATAGAATTTGTCAAAATGCCAGCTGTACTTCAACTTATTTCGATTATTATATTTATCATATTTCTTTCAATATTCTATTATATAACTAGGCAAGAAACAATCTTCACATATATTATTTTTTTCATTAAATTGTATTATTAAAATGTAATTCACTAAGCTAAGCTTCTCTTTACTTTAGGCATTTGTTTGTATTCTTGTGATGCAAGTTTAAAATTTATTTTTGCTCTAAAAAGATATATTTTTAAACTGTTAACGATTTTTGAGTAGTTTTTACTTTTTTATTTTGATTAAACTTATTAATAAAAAGTTTTTGTTTTATAAGTATCGTTATCTACATTAGATCATTGGTGGATTCTAACATGTTAAAAATAAAGACCTCAATATTTATTCTAGTATTGCAATTATTCTAAACTGCCTGAAAAATAAATGTAAAAAGTAAAACTGTAATTAAGCATTTCCGCATTATAGCATCCTTCATATATAAACGTTTTTATTTTTCAGGCTAATTCGGTTTATAATAATAAAGCAACATTGGATTTAAATTTGGATTAAATTATTTTCAGTTTTAACAAAGATACAAATAAGTACGCTATGACTGTTGTTTTAATTATTTAAGATTTAAACTGTTACGATTTTGTACTTTGAATTATAATTTTTTTGTTTTTATTATTATTTTATTTATTTTGCAAACAAATTTTATTTCATTATAAGTTGGTTATAATGTTTTAAAAAGGAATCAATAATATTTAAGTTAAATCAACCCCATGACAAATTCCACCTTAGACAAATGTGTGAAACATATTTAAGAATAAGAAAAATCAACAAAAGAATAAGATTATATATTATTAATAACCATTTACATTATCTAATTTTAGGACTCCCAGATTGTAGTTTTTTTAATTTAATTATTGATTGTAGTAAAAATAGAATAATGAAAAAATTATTACAAATTTGCATACTAAGAATAAAAAACAAATATCTTTACATGTATTTAAAGAAATCCCAAAAACAAGAGACCCTCAGGGTAGTATAGTCAGTACCTCAGAGGACATTTTTCCACCTTTGATTGTAAAAGAACTGTCTGATTCTGTGTTGCCTCTTGTATCTGAATATTCTCATATTTTTGCTAAAAGTAAATATGATGTTGGTCAAATAAGAATAGAACCCCCTAGAATTGTAATGACTTCTGACTTACCAGTCTCTAAAAGAGCTTACAGAACCTCATCGACTGATGAAGAGGAAATTAATAAACAAATAAAAAATTTATTGAATGCTGCATTAATTAAAGAATCTACTAGTAATTATTCCTCCCCTGTAACTATAGCTTATAAAAGAGATGAAAATAGAAAAAGTAGGTTGTGCATTGATAATCGCAAAGTGAATGCTCTGTGTAAAACTAATGCTGAACCTTTACCAAGAATTGATACTTTATTAGACAAATTAACCCATGCTAAAATTTTCTCAACCCTGGACCTTGCATCTGGTTACTGGCACATACCCCTTCATGAGAAAGATAAACATAAACTTGCTTTTGTGACCACTGAAGGCTTATATGAATTCCAAGTTTTACCTTTTGACTTTAAAAATGCACCAGCAATATTTAATTGCCCAATTCGCAGTATCCCAAACAAACATAAATTTCCAAAATTTGCATGTCACTATTTTGATGACATAGTGGTTTTTTCTAACTCTTTAGAAGAACACTATGATCACCTAAAACAAATTTTTAACATGTGTCAAGTAGAAAATATTAAATTAAAATTTTCAAAATGTGTTTTTGCAAAAGATAAAATTAATTTTTTGGGTTATGATGTCAGAGAAGGATGCATCTCACCAGATAATCATAACATTGAGAGCATCAGAAAGTTACAACCTCCAAAAAATGTCAAACAACTTCAAGGTTTTCTTGGTTCTGTAAATGTTTATAGTAAATTTATTGATTGTTATGCTAAAATTAGAGAACCTTTAAACAATCTTCTTAAAAAAGATCAACAATGGTTATGGATAGATCAATGTCAAAAATCTTTTTAAGTGTTAAAATCTAAATTAATAACTAAACCTGTTTTACAATTATATGATCCTAAATTACCTCTTCATGTGTTTTGTGATGCTTCACAAATAACTATTGGAGCTGTTTTAAAACAACCTGATAGTTCTGGTAAATTACATCCTGTATCATATCATTCCAGAACTTTAAATTCATTATTCACACAGATCATGCTTGGCTTAAAAATGTAAAAAATTTAAGGGGTCAATTATTTAGATGGTCTTTAAAATTAAGCATGTTTGATTATGAAGTTAAATATTTAAAAGGGACAGCTATAATGTTGAAGCTAACATGTTATCAAGGCATCCTGCAGCCCAATATATCAAACACACTGTGCATTTACTTGAACTAGATAAGATAAAACATTTTCAAAATTTAGATAATTTATTTAATTCAAAATATAAAAAAATTGATGATGTACTTGTACTGAAAAAGAAAAATTTAGTTAAAATAGTTGTACCTTTTTCTCTCAGGAGAAACGTTTTGCAAAATGCTCATGAGCAATTTGGACATCCAGGTACTCAAAAAATGATAAACTTAATTACTTTCCAATATTAATAGCCTCATATTAATCAAGATATTTCAGCTTTTGTCAAACATTGTCAAATAAATAAAAAAAAATGGCAAAAGAGATTTGGTCTCTAACAGACTGTTCCCCCCACAAATAAACCTTTTAAATGTCTTTCTATTGATACTGTTGGAGGATTTAATTATTATAATTCTACAGAAAAATGGATTCATATAGTAATTGATCATGCAACTAGATATGTCTGGACTTTTCCTCCAAAAAATAATTCTGAAACTCATTAATTTTCTAAAACAAATTTTTAAAATTCCAATGCCATCTAAATAACTAACAAATAGGAATGGTGCCTTTACCTCATCTACATTCAAACATTTCCTTAGAAATTACAATGTCACACACTTACCCAACTTCTTCACACCACCCACAAACGAATGGAAAATGTGAACGTGTGAATCAATCGATTGTAACTAAATTAAAGTTAATTCCTCCCCTACTAAAATTCCATGAGCTAAACTTTTGGAAAAGTATTCCTAGTAATGAATGAATATAATTTAACATTGCATTCTGTTACAAAATTTCCTACAGCATATTTGTTATATGACACTTCACAATACAATCCTCCATTAACCCGAAACTTAGTTTATCCTCCAGTAGAAGCTAGAACATTAGCTAAAAACAATACAATTAAATATCACAATAAAAACAAAACTAAATATGCTCCTTTCCTAGATTCTCCATTTCAACCGGGTGGCATTGTGATGCAAGAGGAATTTAACTATCCAAATCGTAGAAAATTATCACCAGTGTTTCCAGGACCATATGAAATTGTGAATTAACTTTCTGGTGTAAATTATGAAATAACTAAACCAAATGCTATAACCAAGAAATCTACCAATATTGTTCATGTTTCAAAGTTAAGAACTTATTACTCCCCATAATTAAAGCCAAGTCATGAATAAACAATACTTTTGCTCATACGATAATAATGAAAGTAATAAATAAATAATATATATATATTATTTTCTGCCCTTTTGTCTTATTTTACCTCCTTCTGTTCACTTATTGTTTTCACTCTGAGTTTTTTTGTGTTATGATTGCTATCACAAAAAGATAGAAAAATACAGTAGTCGTACAGAAGCAAATACTAGGTTAAGTAATCAACTTGTCCCTGGGACAAGTTGAGTTTGAAGGTCGACTGAAAGCAACTGGGAGAAGTACCAGTTCCAAATAAAATTACTTTTACTTATGGTTTCTATCCATCTCTGATAGGGAGCATGAGCAAAAAGGAAAAAAACTTTAATTTTGGCCTTGTCCAAAAGAGTATCTTGTGGTTCCTATATCACTAGTTTACACTTTGTTGTTCAAGCATAGCCACAAACACAATCATAGTTTCTTTTATATTTTATTCCAATAGTGTATTTACAAAAATATTTTTTTATTGTACGTGTTCATGAAATTTGTAACATTATATTTTGTTAAACCACATGGATGTTGGTGTACTGATAAATTCGTATTGAACAACTTGCATTTCTTTTCTTTTTTTTAATTTTTATTTATTTGAATATTTGTGGTTTGCATAGACACTGGTACATATTCCTGTTTAGGATTGGACTTTTAGTTTGTGGACGAAACCATCCTTTTAAATAGATTTATCAGCAGAATTTATGGTGTTTTTAATATTTTACTTTGGTCATGTTCTATATAATTCATTGTAACATATTACTGTTTACCTTACATGTAATTACTTGAAATATTATTGTGCGGTAGCATTTCCATTCATCCATGTTTACATGACCTATTCATATGTATTTCTCTCCTCCCCCTTTATTGGAATTATTTGTGTTTGTATAGGTGAAGGGATTTTTAGGTATCACTCTTTAAGTATAATTTTTGGGTATAATTCATAATCTAAAATTTTATATTTCTAAACACTCCTACGAGGTACAGTTGTGTTAGGGCCCAACGCACTTCTGCATCTTGCAGAGGGGGGGGATTTGTAATAATTTAATTTACAATAATTTCTCTTTGATAATCCCTACAAGACTTTCTGTCTGCTGCTGAAGTCACATAGAATCCCTGCACCTGTATAACATGGTCTATTGCGTCCAAGGTGGAAAATCCCTACTATAAAACTCAAAATAAGCGAAAATCCTCCCCCCCCCCTTTTTTTTTTTTGTCTTTGCTTTGATCTTGGATGCCAAAACTGCATTTATCACAATGTTATGCTCACTCAATTACTGTGGAATAAACATGTAAATTAGAACTTCGACTTGACTAATTATATTTAAATTACCAAAATTGTTATATATATTAAAGATGACAAGATATTTAATTGCACTTATAAAGCCATATATATATGTGTGTGTGTGTATATATATATGTTTATTTTTATATTAAAACCAATAGAAACATTTTTTTCTGAAAATATTTTAAGCTGAGAGAAGGACAACAAAATTTATTAAACAATACTACTTTAGTTTGAAAAAGAGGTAACTACAAATCATCAAAACAATGATTTAAAAAAAAATAAAAATTCCAAAAAATGACCACTTGCTCGTTCATTTAGATTTTCAACTGTTGCATTAAATTTTTGAATGAAATTCTTATTTTGTACTGTTTTTAAAAAGCACTAAAGTATCGATTCATATATATATAAATTATAATCATAAAGTGTTACATAGTTTTTTGTAATAAAGAATCAGTTGCAACAAGATCACAAAATCTTATATTGCTTATACTACGTGACATTGTATAAAATAATCTCCAATTAACAAATTTTAGATCTTTTTTAACCTATTTATTGGCAGCATATTTATATCATTCTATGATTCATAGTTATTTCTGTCATGTTTCTTAGTATAGTTTTTATTAACGTTGCACTAGAAGTAACACGAGGGCTATTGACAATGAACCTCATTATAATGAACCTTGGTCAAGTGACGAGGGCGATACCTGAGCTGGCACCCCCCTCTCCTAACTTCCACACCACGCCACCATGTTTCTTAGTAATACTAATAATAATAATGACACATAACTAAAGAAATGTGGACTATTATTAATAATCTAATTTAATGCTGAGAGTAAAAACTGACATTCAGATCTACATTTCAAATTAGTTTTCCTGGCAAAATAAGTGTACTTTCTTAAAGTTTGCATCAAACATCACATGAACCAAAGATTTTATTTCTCAATAAATGAATAATACAAAATGGTAAAGATTAATTTGAAAATTAAAAATTTTCAAAATACAACATGAATATGAAAAAAATGGTAAAGATTGATTTTAAAAATAAAAATTTTCCAAATGCAATATGAATATGAAAAAAAAGAAAAGAAAATGAAAAAAGAAGATTTCATCAATGGCCTTAAAAAGGCAATTCAGCTCGCCCACGTCGTCTTGGAGCTGAAATTACAAATAGAAAACAATTAAAAGATTGAAACATTCTTCAGCAAGATAATTTTAAAAAATGTAAGTATCTTCTTTTATGAGAATAAAATTCCTAGATATTACAGAATTTTAAAAATTTCATCCACAACTTCAAAAAAAAAAAAAGGCAAATTATTTTTTTTTTTAATGACAAATGTAACTTCTCTACATTTATTAACTTTAAAAGTAAAAAAATTTATTACTAATAGTGAATGACTAAAATAGTTTGAAGCTAAAACAACAGGAAATAGTACACAATTTTTAACAAGTAGATCGATAATCTAGTAAAATTCCATCTAAAATATAAACATAAGTAAAATTACAAATACAAGAAAAATGCACAACACATGTGGTCAAAGTGAAGTATTGAGTGCCCCTTAGTTACTGTTGAATTACAAAATGATAATAATTTCAATCTGACAAATTAATTGTAAGAACCAAAACAGCATTTCTTAGAAAAAAATTTCCACATAAGTCACATGTTTTATTTCTCCATTGCTATTCACCAAAAGTAGAAGAAAATTTCTGAAACACAATTAATATTTTAAAAATATGTAAAAGATTTTTAATCATTTTCTTTTCCAAGCCATTTAATTTGTATATATATTTTTAATAATTTATTTTAATTTAACATCGCATTAAAGTTAAAATAATTACAATGTCAATTATTTACATCTATAATTGAGCTAAATGATACATATAAATTACAACTTTTGCAGTTATATATAATTATATTCATTATTATTGTTTTCTTTATATTAGACATCTTCAATTAAAAGGTTCCTTGAACCTATTGCACTTAATTCATGATCACGTCACAAGATCTTGATTTTTTTGCTTTTGCATCCGTGTGATTTGAAATGACTTTTCTTGAAAAACATGGATTTGGGTATGTTGTTTTAAAAATTTTAAATCTTTAACTAAAAAGATTTAATTATACTATTTTAATGTTATAAAAAAACTTTTAAATTTTTAATTGGATAGTTTTTAATTGAATGGCTTTTTTGGATATTTTTAATGAAAATTTTAATGGATGATTTTTGATTGAAAAAATTTTAACTGGAAAGTTTTTTGGTGAAGATCATTTTATTTGATTAGAAAACATTGGTTTTTGAAGGAAAAAGAAAATTAGTAATCAAGATATCTTGCCTTCCATTTTCTTCTTCGTTTCTTTTCTTTAATTTTCAAATTGAATTTTGGGGTAATCCAATTTTTACCCAACAAGATGCATTGGGGTAGGGTTTGTACCGTAGAGCATGCTTAACCCCACAATTCAGTCCCTAGTCTGAATGTACATGTTTTGTTTTGTTGGGTATTCAAATTATTCATTTATTTTCAAATTTGATTCAATTTTTATTCATCTTTTACATAGTTCTATAAATGTTTTTTCTATTGTTAATTTTGGATTTTAATTGTTCTCTTATTTTTATGTGTTTTAATAAGAGTTTCAATGTTTTATCTAATATACACCCTCACACATATATTATTCATAAATAATTAAGATATAATTATTTAGGATTCAATATTGTTGTTTGTTCCATAAAATTACTATAATCTTATAACATTCTCATTCAATTCCATATAAAATCTTGATTTACTGTGTTTGAATCTATTTTGTTTTGGCTTGTAATTCATTCTTTAAATCACCATGACATCATTTTTAACATAACATTATATTGACGAATTCACCATATTTTCCACCAAATCGCCAAGGGGCACGCACCTTCATTTCACTTTAACCGGACATGTTCAATTAATAGGAAAATGAAAAAATATAAATGTACAGATATTTTAATTTTTGAAAGGAAATAATGAATTTTTACTTATAATTCATTATCATTAAAAAATTTCAGGTTTGAAAAATCAGCAGAATACAGTGATAGAGAAAATAGACATTTTATTTTTCAAAATGTGTGATTTTGATCTATGTAGCACAAAAAGATTATTTATGTAACAATTGTTTTTCACAAAGGAAATCTTTTCTGCTTATTAACCATGAAAATATTAAAACTAACTTGTAATTAATGGTTAACATTTAAATAAAAAAAAGGACATAAATTGATATCTAAATGGTTTGATTTGGGTTTTATTAACATCACACTAGAAGCAACACGAGGGCTATTAGCAACAGAACTCGCAATTTTGAACCTCGGTCAAATTGATATCTGACAGGAATATAGGAACAGCTATGAAATAAAAAAAGTTTTAGGATAAACAATGTACAATTTGCAAATATAACATATGCAAATTTTAAAAATGTGTTCCGATGATAGGAGATTTACAGAATAATTTATAATTTTAATTACTAATGAAATTCCTGATTACTTTCAACAATAAAAACTTATTCAGAAAACGGAACAGAAAACTGGTAGTTTTAATTATTGTCAATATTAAAAATATATTTAGAAGATATAATTTACAGAATTTTCATTTTTATTTTCTCATTTTATTGTAATAAATTTGCTTTTTTAAAATTAATTTCAATTGTAAAAACTTGTTTGAAAATATTTATTTTGATTTTATTGTACTAAATTTCTAATGTTTAATAAAAATTTCTTCACATAAGACAAATTTTGCCATAAGAAATGTAGGCATTTTTTGAAACTGAAACTTTTCCAGTAAGATATACCTAAAGTTATCACAGATTCCATAGTAAGAATTCTACTAGTGAAAGTATATAAATAGTAGTTTTATGTTTAAAAAACCATGTACCTGTATTTTAAATCATACCATATATATACTGCCTGAACAATAGTTCCCAATATTCACATAAAACACAATCACTAATGTTTTTATGTCAGTATCTTCTAGGAAACATAACAATGTTTGAAAACTCATTTTTTCATATTTATACCATCTTAAGTTCAATTGTTGAAAACTATCACAGGGCCTTCCATTTCAAGTTTTAATTGTTCACTCAATGAAGGATCAAGTTTTTTTAATGCAAATCATTGAAGCCAAAAACAGAATAATATCTTGTCTTACAAGGCAAAAAGTAGATAGAGTTTACAGTGTTCCAATGAGAAATTCATTTATGCCATTTTTTTTCTGACCTTGTCAGAAAAGTTACTAACAAATAATTTAGAGTATATTATAATAAAATTAATTAGAGAAAAAAATAATTAAATTTAAAGTAAAAAAAATTGTTAATTATTACGTGTTTCAGAATATTATGAACACGTATTGTATTATCATTACCAAATACACATAATAAAAACAGACTTAATTACAAAACAAATTAAGAAACAAAAATTAATTATATTAAAAATGACAATTGTATTGAATTTCAAAAATTATTAGAGTATTCCAAGAAATTAATCAGCATACGTAAAATTGATCCACCTCAGCTCCCTAACTAATTCCAAAAAATTTATTGAAGGCATCAATTTTCTTCTCCTCACAAATATCCTGGAACAAAAATTCAGCTAAGTAAAATTTGAAATCGCATTTTCTATTATATGTAGGCAAAGAAGCCTTCATATGATGTCACATACTCTCAATGGTATTCTAACTAAGAACTAAAATTCGGGTGGATCTTAAATTAGCGTACTTCTTGGCGGTTGGGAAAAATTCAAAAAGGCGATAAATTGCCAATTTGGTAACCCATCCAGAAAAAATCGTAAAAATCTTGTTTTTGTGGTAACCCTACTATGAAAGGGGATCTCATTGATATTCTGACGATTGATTTATTCTATTTCTATATATTCTAATTCTTATTTATTATATATATATATTTTAATTCTTATTTATGTTATATATATTTTAATTCTTATTTATGTTATATATATTTTAATTCTTATTTATGTTATATATATTTTAATTCTTATTCATGTTATATATATTTTAATTCTTATTTATATTATATATATTATTTTAATTCTTATTTATATTATATATAATTTAATTTTTAGCCTAGGCTATATTATATATATTTTATTTCTTATTTATATTATACTATATATATTTGAATTTTATTTCTTATTTATATTATACTATATATATTTGAATTTTATTTCTTATTTATATTAATACTATATATATTTGAATTTTAATTCTTATTTATATTATATTATACTATATATATATTTGAATTTTAATTCTTAATTATATAATATTATAATATTTATCTTTGATTTATTTTAATTGTTATTAATATTATACTATTTATATTTGATTTAATTTAATTCTTATTAATTTTTATTTTATTATTTTTATTATATTATACTATTTATATTTGATTTATTCTAATTCTATATATTATATTTCTTATTAATATTTTATTATTTATTAGTTAATACTACTTAATTATATTATTTTTTAATTTATTTAGTTATATTACTTAATTATTTTACTTTTTAATTTATTATTTATTACTAATTTAATTAATGCCGAAGAAAGCATTGTGAATGATGATATGTTTAGAGATTTCCTTCACGCGATCGTCATAGTTTATCCGCCTGATCACAGACATCTCTCCATCATAAGGTAGGTTAGTGCTTTTTTCACGTTTTTTAAAATTATTTTCATGTTTTCCACAAATGCTGATTTACTACGTTTTTTTTTTCTTTCGGTCATAATTTCACCGTATTTTCTTACCTTTTTTCAACATTTCTTAGTTATGTTATATATAAGTATATTTATTGAAAAAAATCTTATATTTATTTCAAATTTATTTTATGCAATCTTAAAATATATTTATCTAAGTTTTATTGTTTTAAGTAAAATTAGGATCTACCCTATTTCTTATTTAAATGTTTGCCACAAAACGCTGATTTAATACGTTTTTTGTCTATCGGATAAAATTTCGCCGTTTCTTTAACATTTTTACTGCTTCGGCTCATGTTTTTCTATATTTCACAGTTAACATGTTTTTTGTCCAACGGTCAAAACGCCATCTCGATTCCGACTTAAGACTTTGAGAATTCCGCATTTGGCGCGATTTTAAAAATGCGCTAAGAAGTACGCTTCAAGTTTGAAAATAGAGCTTTTGGCGTCATCTTGGCACAATTTTAAAAACCGCATCAGGCAGTACACTAAAATAAGACTTTACCAATTATTTTACAAATTTCAACTCTTAACATTAAATAACATTGATCAACTTTCAAAAGATAACCAAATATGGGTAGTCCTATTTAAGACATGAAAAAGTTGCGTTTTGAAAAAAACATGTAAACAGCATAAAGACACTTAAAACAACTAAAAAAAATGAGTGACTTTCAAATTTGAAATAGTTTCAACAGTAAATAGGATTATGTTGGAATGATTTCCTAAGGCTTGCAGTCATAAGAAAGACTTGTAAAAATGCACTGAATAAAAAACATTGAAGGCTACTAATAAAAAAATCATTGACCTTTGACAGTAACGATCACACTCTATCAGTTGAGTAACAATGAAAATGATATTCCACCGGTGAAATCTAATTTTGAAATGGATGCTTAATTAACAACATTGTTTACAATAAGAATTTGTGTTACTCATTGTTTTTAAACCCGCAATAATATCTCTAAAACTCTTTTTATGCTGATTTTTCTTCCTTTTAGCAACACATTTCTAACTTTCGGCAAAGTAAGGTATTGATGATATTCTACCTAGGCAGGGTGATTTTGTAATGGATGCTTAACTATTGATCACATTTACCAATAAAATTACAGTCAAGTGTTCAGTCAACTATTTATAATCAATAATCACATTAAAAGTAGAATCGCCAGAAGAAATGCAATTTGGCAATTTATCGCCAACAAAAATATTCATCACCAAGCAGTATTCTGAAAATAGCAAAAATTTATTACACCAATCAATCATTTAACACAAAGTTTATCTGAAGAAAAAATTTATCCTTCTTTGGGATTCAAGGTTCAATACCTTTACCACCAAAAAGGTAAGAAAAAATTATGGATCATATCTTTCAAATTAGGTAATGTGTTGAAATAAATTATGCTTTTAAATAAGACAATATGACCATATTTAAGTTGATGTTCAGTCATTCCTATGAACTTAAATGAATTTTGCATAGTTAACTATATTCAAGAAAAGAAACATAGCATGATTCTTTAATCACAGATCCAATGAACAAATATTCAACATTTTAAATATTCGAAGTTAAATTTAAATAGGTAAATTCCAGATATTCGAATTGAAACATCGTGAGAGAAACGATTTGAATACATAAAATATACGTATTCAGGCAAAAACAAGCCAAAAATTTATCTGAGATTATGTCAAAAATTAAAACTTTTAACACTTACCTCGAGCTCGAATAACAGCCACCAATCCACGATTATTGTCAGCAGCATCAACGCGGGGTCCATTTCCATTCCTTAATTGAAGCATGGGCCCATCCTTCAATTCTGCCGACATAATGGATCTTACTTTATTTCCTCTCACATAAACATTCTCCAATCTTCCAACTTGGCCATTTCTGTAGATCGATGTGACGCCGGCCATTTCACAATTCAGATTGTCATCTGCTTCAACCAATGTGCCCCGAAATACTTCGCCGGTAGTCGTTTTGAGAACAACAATATGGCCCTCTGCTTCATGGAGAAGTTTAAGCATTTCACTCACTGACATCTTTATCACGTACGAAATTCGTTGACGTAAAAGAATTATAAATTTTTTTATCTGATTTAATGAACAGATCGACTCGGCAAACCCACGCAATAGAGAACAAAAGGAATAATGAAATCGTTGCCACGTAGTAAACTAAACTACAAATATTTTTCTAATATTGCCAAATTTTTTCCTATTCAAAATCCACAACAACAATCAAATGATTAGCGAACACCAGTTATAACTACACTTTACTTAATCTGGTTTTTTATACACATAAAATTTATTAAAAAGTTAACCAAGCATATTAAAATGTGTATTATACGAAAATGATTGAGCATAAAATAGGAAAAAGAAAGAAGAGTGAAAAGATAGTACGTATGAGATATATACAGGATGAGATTTTTTTTTTGCTTAACTTTTGCTTGATCTGGAGTACTTGAGGCTAGTAAGAATCATTTTTTTAATATATAATTTTTTTTTATTAATTGTAAGTAGATTACAATTGTATCGTTTTTATTTGATTTTCTTAAAATTTAATTATAAAATTAGATTAATTTTATTAATTTTAAAGATTTTTATTACGAAGACGAGGAATTTAAAGAAAGAAAAAAAAAAAGGAGAAAGATGGATAGCAAAGTTTATATATAGACTATTTAATTACAAACGCTTCAACATAAATTCGGCTTTATTTATAGGAGAAAGTAATTGCTCTGGAGAATTAATTGGTTGAATAGGTAGGGGGAGTAGTACTGAGGGTAGGTCATTACATTTGGATCAGGATAAATCGAAAGTGTTTCAGTTGGAAAACCTATGGTTATGGGGGTATGAGATAGAAGTAATTATTGCAAGTTTGATATAGTCATGGATGTGTTCCGTTTTTATGTACAAATAAAAACTGTGATCTAATTAATGGATTAGTATGATTGATAAGTTTAAAAAGAAGCATCTGGATAGATAGATGATATGGCTTTTAAAAGAGATTTTAAGATCCTTGTGTATGACAGAATTTCTGACATACCAAGGAGAGTTGGTTATAATTCTTAATAATTTGTTTTGCAGCATATCGGTATTTTAATGTGCGTGGGAGTCACTTGGCCAAACACGGGAGAAGCAAATAATAGAACTGTTCTGATTATTTGTTTCTAGAGCAGAAATGTATTGGGGAGGGAGAGTACAGAGTGTCTACCCATTAATAGAATGCAGTTATGGATGTTGCCCTGCTTTTATCAATGATGAATCACATGTGTTTTCCAAAAGTCAATTTGAGAAAGTTAAATTCTTAAGAGATCTCCAAAATTTCATAGATGATTACAACCCTGATATCCTAGGGGACCAGAAAACTCACCTCAAACCTTCTGAAAAATTTTAAATTCCAAATTATAATATATACCGTTCTGACAGATCAACTCATCGGGGTGGAGGCACTGTAATATTAATTAAAAATAGGATTCGTCATCATATGGTCATTAAAAATACCTACACCTCCAAAAATACCACCATCCATATCAATACCAAGGACAACCAATACTATACAGTTTCTACTATTAACCATCCCCCCCCCCGTAATCTCATCAACCATAACGAATTAATCAATATCCTCTCAGACGACCCCACAGAAATTTTAAGAGGCAACTTTAATGCAAAACATCCAACCTGGAACAGAGTCAGGACAAACAAGTCAGGTAAAATTATTCATGCTATGTGCAACACTAATAACCTCCAAATAGAAGCTCCCGACTCACCCATTCACTTTCCTTATAATAGTAATACTTACTCTATAATAGATTTTGCTATTCTCAAAAACATACTATTCTACAATATCGAAAGTGTTAATGAACTACCTAGCTACTATAACCCTATAAGTAAAGATTAATGAAAAAAATAACAACTCAACTTGACTCGGAGTTGAAGAACAACTCAACTTGACTCGGAGTTGAAGAACAACTCAACTTAACGAGCAGAGCAGGAAGAACGGAAGGCGAGGCAAGTGGAGTGAGGGAGAAAGCGAGGAACAGAACAATGTTGGAAGAACTAGCAATGTCCGATAATTCTGTAGATGTGTTATATTATCTCAAATGTTGTGTTTCGTGCTGCATTAATGTTTGAATTAAAGTTTTGCAGTTAAGGAAAAAAGTCTGAACGACTTATTAATTCTTTTTTTTTTTCAATCACTCACCGCCTTACAACAACTCGACCAAATGGAACGTGTTTTACTCTATACTAATAGACATCTCTTTCAATAAAATTCTCCTTATTCCCCTTCGCACTCTAACAACTACTAATTGGTTCCACTATCAAGATATTCTATATAATATCACAAAAGGTAAACCCTTTATTAATAATATATCTGATCTAGACCAATCAATCACATCCTTCATTACTAATATCCAAAATGCAATTAACCATGCGAGTAATACCAGATCCATCGAAAACCCAATCTTAGACTCCCTCCTTCCAACATATCAGAAACCTAATTAAAGAGAAAAATAGATACAGAAAACAATGGGAAAACACCAGATACCCTCCTTTGAAACTGATAGTAAAAACTTCAAAAGTAAATTGAAAATGAAATCAATATCTTTAAAAATAAAAAATGGGAAAACCTACTCCGCCAGCTTAATACCGAAGATAACTCCCTTTTAAAAGGTACAAAAAAAACTTTCTAATAAATACTACTATAACCCCCCCCCACACACACACACAAACATATAGGCAACAATGGTCTGGTATTCTCCAATATAGAAAAGGCTGAACTGCTTGCCCATAACCTTGAATCCTCGTTCTAGGAAAATCCAACTCCATATGATGATGATCATATTAAAAAAAAACAGAATTAATAGTTCAAAATTATCTTGAAGCCCATACCAATTTTAATTTCTCGCCCTTCCTCACCTCCTCCTCTGAAATAGCTACCATAATTAAAAAGTTAAACAAAATGAAAGCCTCCGGAGAGGAGGGCATTCACAATCAAGCCTTTAAATTCTTCCCCCTCCCCCAACGCACTTACTCGTCTCAAAAAAATTTTTGATAAATGTCTCCTGTTTGCGCATTTTCCACAAAAATGGAAACACGTAACTATTATTCTCTTCCTCAAACCCGGCCAAAACTATTCCATTCCATCCAACTATTGACCTAACAGTCTACTAAATTCTATTTAAAAAATCTTTGAAAGAATTCTGTTAACTGCAGAAATCTTTGAAAGAATTCATTTAAAATTAAAAATTTAAAGAGATTGTATGTTTTAGAGAGGAGGAGGTATGTCATGCACGCAGAAAAGGATATATTTACTACATTCCATTATATATGGAAATTACAATTTTATTAATTGAAGCAGTTTGTAATTATTAAAATTATGAAAACATATTATTTAATCAAAATGGAAAGCCATAGAGCTTATCAATTTGTGTTCACGACCTCGAGGTACCGTAGTGTTCTTTTTCTCTCCCACGGAGTTTACTGTCTGTGGTAAACATGGGTGACGCGCCCCCGGGATACGCTAGGGATGTTTCGACTCTCCTTCCTGTCAACCAATTTTACTTTTTTTCATTTTTCAAATATTTAAATCATGGTTACACCTTTTTTTGCACAGCTTAGCCGTATTTGGCTCTCGTGCTATAAGACTTCACCAATTTTCACTTATCAATTTGTGAGAATAGTAACTAAAAATATAGACTGAATTTCTACAAGTGAGATTTTATTTTTCGTTCTTCTCCTTTATTTTTTTTTAATTCTATAGTAATTATTACATTTATTTCATAACTATTCAAATATGAAATTATAACAGAAGAAATTAAAAAAACGATTTCATTTGTAATGTTGATTCCAAGGGAAAAGAAATTCAATAAACTTACTTCAATTAATTTTGGGGTATTTTAGATTAAATAATACTACATTTCATTTCGTTCTTCTCTTTCAATATTCCATTTAATTCCTTTGAAAAGAATTACACATGTATTGTAAATTTATAGAATTAGTTTTGTATTTCTCAAAGACATTTCTTAATAAGATGGTGTAAAACTTTTATTATTTGGTTTATATTCTTAGTAATTTTTTTTTTTATTTCAATAGATGCCAAATTTGACAAGAATGTATTTGATTAAGCATTTTTCAAAATGTCTTTAACTGTTTTTTAAATAATTTTATAGCATTCTCTTCACTCTGAATTCAAGTTAGCAATATTTGAATCAACGTCATTTGATTGTAAATGCAAACTGTATATACTATTCCTTACGGATATCGTTGATTAGGATTGATTCTGAGAATTTTAAAAGCATTTTTTCAAAAGATAACTTACACAATACAGATTCGTATTTACATTTTCTCAATTTTTATTGTTGTAATCAAGGACATTTTTAACCATTTTATTATTATGTAAACATATTTAGTATTCCTACTTTTAGTTTTTTAATTAATAAATTACTGATAATTTAACTAAAAAAAACAATTATGTTTGTTGTAAAAACTAATTTAAAATCAAATTGGTAATAAGACTTCAAGATATTAAATTACAGCTTTTGAGCTTAAAGTATATAATTGATCATTTAAAAATAATTTTTTTTAAGAAATGGAAAATTTATACTCCATATGCAAGCACAAAAATTTCGAATAAGATTTTTTTCGACTTAACACACTTACCTACAAATACTTTCACCCTTGAGTCTTTACAACTTCCAGATCAAAACTGGAGAAAAAAGCCTCTCTTGCGTCTTGCTTTGAAATATTGATTTAGTCACAAGAAAAGTAAATTTATAGGATTCAGTTGTTTAATTCCATTCTAATAAAGATGAAATAAAATATTTCATTTAATTTTACAATGAACTAGCATTTGACATCATAATTTCAAGTATAATTTATGTTTAAATCCAGATGGTAAACAATATTTGAATAAAATTTATGGAAATCCAATCAATAGCTTGTTTTTCTATACTGATCAAGCATAAATCCCAATAGTTTTTTTCCCCCCATTTCTATGCAAAAAAAAAAAAAAAATCAAATGCAAATTTCTATGCATTTGAATGCATAGAAATTTGCTGTATTATTATATGAATACAGCAAATTTCTATGCATTCAAAACCTTTGTTATCCGTATTCTCCACAGACATTAAAAATCTCCAGTGTAAGCTTTTAAAAAAATTAATTTAATGTGAATTTCATTTAAGGGAAATATCTGAAGGATTTTTTTTTTAATATCTTCCAAGGTATATTTGGATGCTATATAGCGAACATAACAACTTTAACTTATTTTAATATTTGTCGTATTTCTAATAAGGTTATTTCAGACATTTCAGAAAAAGTATAATTTTTTCTAAGAAAATGGAAGGGGATTCCCTATATATATTATTATTTTTAAATCACACCTATTATTTAGTTATTTTATAGAGGAAAATTCTAGAGTAAAATGGCGCTCTGATTATTATTAACACATTCTCGTGTTATAAAATGAAGATTATTAACACATTCTCGTCACTGTATCTGTGAAAACAGCTGTAAAAAGTTGATTGATAATATCTGTAGAGAAAAATGTTATTATTCTCTCCAAATACAAAAGATTTGATTAAAAATTTCATAGAAGTTGAATCTAGATGAATGATATGTAATTCAGGAATGAATTATCAACTTTTTTTGGAATTCATAATATATCTGTTAAAATTCAGTTGTATATTTCAAAGTGTTTGATTTGTTACTGATTAAACGAAAGACGAGTATTGTAGCATGATTTGTGACAAAAAAAGTTCAAACGCTTTTAAGTTATATCGTATCTCGTTATAAAAAGTTTCTTACAGTTAAACAGTTATAAACTTATTTAAGAATAATTGCAACAAAATATTTAATTTTTCTTATTTTTTCATTGTTTTATATTAAATGATATCAAAGTTTGATGTTGTTATGGAATGGGTTTTGCTAAATCGGATTTTTAACATGTAACATAGGTACTATCTTAGAGTTTTTTACCCGTTTTGCTCAATCTATTTCCGTAGTTAGCAATGAGGCACAATTACAATTGATACACACTTTTCAATTGCGAATTGTTATTATAAGAAATTAACATGTATAATGAGCCAAAACGAAACATAAATAAATGCTAAATTTTTAAATTTTAAAGGGTTGCACTTTTCTCTCATTCACAGAGTCGAATAATCTATAAAACTAAAGTTTATTCTATCCTATAGATATGATGGATCCTTCAAATAATATGATTTTGATTCTGATAAGCTCAGAAGAACTGGGAACATATATTAAATCTCAGGGTACCATTTAAATCAATTTAAATAATTGATTATTGTTTCTGTAGTGTATTTACATGCATTGCATTCAATAAACAGAATCAACTTATTGAATTAAATTTACAACCTAAAATTTCAAAATGGCTGACTATATACATAAAATACTTGAATCTGTTTTTAATAATTTACATGATAATAATTTAGATCAGTGGTTATCAAAGTGGTCCTTATGGACCTCCAGGAGTCCCCGATGTCATTCAGGGGGTCCGTGGAAAATTAAAATTGATTTGAGGGTCCCTGAACAACGTCAGGGGGTTCGTACAAGGTTTAATTTAAAATAATAAAATTATGATCAATTTTTATTATTATGGAAATTTAAATGAATAACAATTAATAAAATAGTTGCGATTTTTACTTCTTGAGTAAAATATAAATATAGGTGGGTACTTAAAATACAGTCTGCTACTTAAGTACTGAAAGTTATGTAACATTTTTTGTAAATGAACATTGACAAAATATGTCCACTGATTTGTCACTTGTAGTAACAATGGTGTGCATAACTTGTTTTAATGTTATTACTGAAACTTAGTTATTGTTCAATTTACTTCGATACTTTTAAGCTTATAATTTCTATCAACACTCTAACAACAAAATAATAACGAAATAACAAAACTGAGATAATCTCTCAAAAACGAAAATAAAAGAAAATCCACCAACACATGCCAATGATTTAATAGTTATAGATGGCGCCAGCTACTTAAGTTAATAACAAGCATGGCGTGGTGTGAGACAGACGACCGAAAACAGGTTTATACAGGAACGCAATAACGCCGCTACATGCACTAACTTGTCTACAATATAAACATAAACTATAAAAGAATCGTACATCGTACATCTAATTAGCAATTTAGTTCTATGTTATGCTGATACGAAAGTGTATAAACAAATTTTCCCAGTCTTTGACTAAAAGAAGTTTTGTATTGTTAATTGGAAGCTTTTTGGTATAGTAGCATTTTTTGTATTACGCAGATAGTGTACTTTTGTTACGTAAGTATATTTGAATAAAATTGATCTCTTTTAAAAAAATTATTTATCACATTTTCCTCTATAGTTACTAACGTTAAGGGATTAGTTATAGTACTAACAATATTAAAATCCCTTAACTTTAGTTTTGGTTTAGTTGCATTTTTTGTATTGTTACGCAGAGAGTGTACTTTTGTTATGTAAGTTTATTTGAATAAAACTGATCCCTCTTGGAAAAAATTATATATTGCATTTTTCAATATAGTAATCTTTTAACGTTAGTTAAGGATTTACTTTTTTTTTTTTTTTTTTTATAAAAAAAACTTAGGAAGAGACCGTAAGTTCTTTTTATAATGCAGATGTTTTTTGAAAGAAGTTAATTATTGAGAATTATGTTTTATTAGAAAATTACATGAAGTTTTATCCTTACGTCAAATAATTAATTCAAAAGAACTTTACTACAGCATTCCATTGAAAAAGTTAATAATAACTAACAGTGGTTTACTGCTAATAAAACATTTGATATACAAATTTTCTTTTTCGTTTTTTGCCCTTTTTAACAGATAATAGTATGAGTGAGCCAAAGAAAAAATTCCGACAGTTAAGTATTGAATATTTGAAGTATGGCTTTATTTCATCATCAGGAAATAGTACTTGTATGTCTTCTATGTAATAAAACTATGTCAAATGATTCAATGAAACCTTCCAAGCTTAAGGAACATTTAATAGAAATCCATAGTGACAAAAAAGATAAGGATTTAACGTTTTTTCAAACAGTCAAAGAAAAATATTTGAAAACACCGTCACTGCAACAACTCTAGGGACAACATCTAAGCGAGATGATGATGGACTGTGTGCTTCTTATAACATTTCTTTATTAATTGCGAAGTCCGGTAAGTCGTACACTATTGGTGAAGAACTTATTTTACCCGCTGTAAGTGAGGTATACACACCGTGTTACACAAACCAGCTTTCGATATTATAAAAAGAATACCTCTGAGTAATAATACAGTACAAAGAAGGATTGACGAAATGGCTCAGTGCGTAGAAAATTCTTTATGCGAGTGCTTAAAAACATCAGATTTTTCTGTACAGCTTGTCGAGATCACTTTACCAAGAAATGAAGCTTTACTGTTAGCTAATGTAAGATTAGTAAAAGAAGAAAAATTTTGCCGATAATTGTTATATGCTAAATGTTTGGAAACCGATATGAAAGGTGAAACGTTATTTACTGAATTAAAAAGATTCTTCGATGTAAAAGCTATACCTTTGATTAATATAATTTCTGTTGCTACTGACAGAGATTTAGCAATTGTAGGAAGATACCGAGGCTTTCTGGCATACTTAAAACAAGCTATACCGAATTTATTTTCAGTACATTGTGTCATTTATCGACATCATTTTGTCGCAAAAATCTTAGTGAACGTTTGCATGAATCACTAGATTATGTCATTAGAGCAGTTAATAAAATCAAAAGTAATGCCTTCAATGAGAGATTATTTGCTCAACTTTGTTTAGAAAATGATGAAGACTATAATCGTTTACTACTTCACACAGAAGTACGTCGGTTATCTAAAAGTGCATGTTTAAATCGACTTTATGCTCTCTTTGATTTAGAGTTGAAATTCATGGAAAGCAAGGACAATGTGATATGCGACACAATTTAATTAACTCAAAAAATGACATAGCCTATATGTCTGATTTATTTGCCAAATTTAATAAAACTAATTTGAAACTTCAAGGCGACCAATTAAATTTATCAATACTAAAAGCGTAATATCTGCGTTTGTTGCAAAACTTTTTCTGTACATACTAAACTTGGGAAGAGGAGAATGTTCTCAGTTTCCAAATCTTTCGAAATTGCAAAATGGAGAATAAGATTTGCATGCTTACTGTCAACACCTAACGGCTCTTCATGCAGACCTGAACCAAAGATTTGAAGACATCCTTCACTTGGATATTCCCGACTGGGTGTTGGACCCTTTTGCGCGTGGGCAAACTTGGATCCCAAATACAGATGAATAGATACTAATATAGGAGCAGCTTATTGAAATATCCACAAATGAGGAATTTAAACCAATGTTTGGACAAGGATACCACAAATTCTGGTTACAAAAACAGATCCTAATTTTATATCCTGCCTTATCATTTATTGTACAGAAGTTGTTAACTGCTTCCCGTCCTCCTATTTGGTAGAACGCAGTTTTAGTGCCGTTATGAACCTCATCACACAAAAAAGAAACCGACTAGAAATTAGTGCTCGTGGGGATTTGAGGTTGCTACTCACAAACATTGAGCCGGACATAAATAAACTCATAACATATAATAAAGTTCATCCAAGTAATTATTTTTTTTAAAAAATTTATTTTAAACATAAGTTTTAATTTCAATAAACACTTCTTCAACAATTTTTTTTTTAGTTCGTAATTTTTATACTAAGCATTTATGTAGCTTTTTAACGTGGGGGTCCGTGGGTTAGTTTTAACTATAAAAAGGGGTCCATGCGTTTAAAAAGTTTGGGAACCACTGATTTAGATTAATAACTTTGTTTAGTGTACTTCACATATTTACTTCAAAGAAAGTATCTATTTGTGAGTGCTTTAAAAATCTCTCTTTTAATAAAATTAAAAGAGAGATTTTTGATTTTTTTTAAAATCTGAATCATCTATTTTTTTTTAATATGCCAAGTCTATTTATTAAAGATTATAATATTTTCTTAAAATTGTTATATGTCTGTTTCCGAATTAAACACATACGTAAATTACAAATTGGATTGGCTTAAATTAAAATCTCTGTAAAAGCTACACGAGATCTGTAGGATAAGTATATCGTATTCCTGAATTACGGTTCAATGACAAGCATGACGTTAGAGTTAATCTCATTTTCTTAATTTCAGTATCACACTGTCTTAGGAATTTAAGGTTCAATTTCATTTAATACGAAGCCCACTCCATTGTTTGAGAAGTAAGATTTTTGATGTAATCATAACTCAATTAATACCAAAATTGGCCACGGCCGAGTGGTCATAATCGCAATCTCCTGACCAGTCAGCGTTGTTTTCCTCAAATCGTGGGTTCTCTAGTCTATATTTCTCTAAAGATCCACTGAAAAGTGGTTCAACTGCACTTTAAATCTGATGATACTCCCAGTTTTTGCTCTGGCGAGGTGTAGAAGTTTGGCGAGGGGAATTCCAGTTCAAGTGTCGTCCTCTCCATTTGACCGATGTTCGAAATAATGAGATCTATCGCCAATAGCCCAAGTGTTGATTCTTTGTACATCGTTAATTAAACAATCAATCAATACCACAAAAATTAGATCATTAATGAGCACCAGTGAGTTATTGTTTATTCTGAAAATCTCTTATCAATCGTAAATATCAGAAGAAAATAATGATAAAGACATACCTATAAGGGTAAAATTGGTAAGGGAAGAAGAAAATAAGAAGAGAAAAACTGTCTGAAAGAGATATGTGGAAATGCAGTTCGGTTTTCTTTAACTGTGAGTGCTCTGAGAAATAAAAATTTAAATTATTAGGATAGCTTTAGAGGTACGATCTTTTCGTAGTAAGATAGGCAAATCTAAATTTATAATATAGATTTGAGAACATTGTTTGTGCTATATAATTTGGTTTTCGCGTTTTTCTACAGTTATAAAAACATTACTTCTGTCTTCAGAATGAAGGCTGCGTACTTTATTGTTGGGCGAAGTACTTGTTTATAAAGTAGGAGTATTATTTAATGATAGTGGAAAAAATCTATCAATTAGCAATAAGCTAAGAGATGCATATTACTCCCAAATCTCTCTTGTATATATTTAATGTGTTTCAAATAGATTAGTTTATCACCTAAATGAGAGTCGAGGTAATGAACCACACCGACATAGATTTGATGAAAATATTCTCAATTTATCTCTAAATAGAAAACATGTTTATAAAAAAAATTGGGGGGGGGGGGAGGGATCAATACGTCCAGATTTCCTAGAGATTTCGTCAAATTAATTACTGTTCTTGAATCTGTGAGCCATTCTTTGGGAGTATCTATTAATTTTTATATTTTTCTCATTGATTAGTTCAGTAGTTCCCAAAGCTGGGGCCACGGCACCGCTGGGTGCCTCGACGCCCAGTATTCCACTCTTTATCGAGGACCAACGACTAAACAGTCGCTTCTACTCGGAATATGGTGACATGACTGAAAATAATTCAAGATAAAAAAAACCCAACGTTTTTTAAAACAACTTTTTTAAATGTTGGTAAAATTTATTAACAAAAGTTATTTAAATATTAGTTAAAACTTTGTAAAAAACCTCATATCTCTCTCGTCTTTAAGATCACTCTCTCTCTGCGTGATTCAATATATCTTCCATAGATGGCGTCGGGTTACTACACAAATTACGTTATTAAAAAAAATTATTGAAATATTAGTTAAAACTTGTCGCAAATGTCTAAATATTGCATTGTTAGGCGAGTAAGAACGATTCCCAAAGTTTCAGAGCTCTAGCTTAATGGGAAGTTGGTTAAATTAACGATCGAAAATTTGATGAAACACACACACCAAGTGAAATACAAAAAAAAACTTTTAAAAATGTGTCGATAGATGGACTGAAATGAGTGATAAAACAAGTTAGGGGGGGGTGAATGAGGTTACGAGAGGCGAAAAAGGAGCTCCGTGGTTAGGGCACAGACAGGAGTGAAGCAGCTAAACTGGACAGAAGAGAGAGATAAAAGGTTGTTTAGACACGGAGGGGGGGGGGCTAGAACAGCCCGCCGCTGTCGAAGGAGGGAAAGTAGAGGGTGAGAGTAGGAAAATTGTTTCGGATGTGTAGGGCAGGCGAGCCAGACCTACGTCATCGGAAGAACGAAGTGCGGTGGGAGTGAAAAGGATGAGAGAGAGACTGGTCAAAGACCGGTCTTCCGGGTCCCTTTCTTGCTTTAGTATGGAACGGATGCATTGGATCTCGTTGGAAAACTCTAACCCTTGTATGGCCACAGAAGCCATGGAAGCCGAGACAGCTATGCCGGAGAGCAACTTGTCAACAACAGAAAAAGATGTACGTGAAGCCATCGAACTCCTGGCTAAAAAGATCACTCTCCTGAACTTTAGAATGGACTATACTAAAAGAATCATTGAACTAGAACATGGTAAAGAATTGAACTAGAACATGGTACTCCTGCGGATGACCCAGCACTACAGGACCTTATAGTGCAACGCAATGAAATAGAAGCCGAATTAACCAGATTAACAGGTGAGCAAAACTTTATTTCTACTTGCCCACTTAATAGTAGTAATATCGTTTCAAATATCATTAATGATAGTAACTTTATTTCAAAAGTTGAAAATTTAAATATTCCAATCTACAAAAACCTCCACAAAAGATCTGCGGAATCTAGCTTAAGCAGTATTAAGACTAAGCCTAACGATACACAACAAACACCTAGCAAAGCTCTTAAAGTACTATGCAAAACTGACAATGATGGATTCATAGCACCATCCAAAACGGCTAAGAATAATACTAGCAAAAGCTTAAATAAACCAACACCTATTAAAACGAGCAATAGTTTCAACTCGCTCGTGGCAGTAGATACCGAGGAAGCGGACGTTGTCCCCTCCCCCCCACAACCACCCAAGAGCCAACCGATCATGCTTCGGTTGACACAAAACTATAACCTACCAATTCAAGCAGTAAACCGAGACTACCCGAAAATTGTCAGCAAACTTTCGGAACAATATATCAAGATAACTCCTGAGACCGAAAATGATCACAGGGGAATTACTACCCTCCTCACTAATATGAAAGTTGAATACTATATAATCCAACCGATAAACGAAAAACCTTTGAAAGTCTATATCAAAGGCCTACCCGTATACACCGAAATTGACGAAATTAAAGAGGACTTGAAAAACTAGGGCTTTAAAGTCTACAAAATAGTGCAGCTTAGGCAGATAAAACAAAGCAACCACTACCTATCTTCATGGCTGAAGCCAGAAGAGGCGAAGGAGCACATGACATATACAAAGTGCAGGCAACTACTTACATTTCCGTAAAAATAGTTCCCTTCAAAAGGAAACAAGCCATCACGCAATGCTATAATTGCCATCACTTTCCTCACTTGTCTCAGAACTGCTGTATGAATGCAAGATGTCTAAAATGCGGACAAAACCATCGCACCGGTGAGTACGAAATCAAAGAAAGAATCGAGCACTCAACTTTCATAAATTGCAAAGCTGAACATATGGAATCCTGGAGAGGCTGTCCCCTTTTCTCGAAAAGACAACCCAAAAAAGGCGAAGCAACCCAAAAAACTCTAGATAGAAACATCACAGCAACCAGACCAGTTATTGAAAACCTTCTTTCTTCGAATGTTTGTAGTAATCAAATCCCTCAAGAGATGGCGATAAAAACGGTGCAAAACTCAACCGAAGAAGCTTCCAGTCAGTTTGAACCGACAAAAGACCTCATCAATTCTCTAACCATTGTTAATAATAATAACCCGAACAGCTTTAACTTCCTCACAGCAATAAATGAATTACAAAATTTATTTAACAAATTTCCCAACCTTTTTGAAGCTCTAAATAACGTGTCTAAACTAGACAATGACCTAGACAAACATAATATATTCATCATTGGTGTTGTCAGGATCCAACCCTCAACATGCAAATAAATTATTCCCTCCACGGTCTCAAAATGGCTATTAAACTAAAATATCGACTGCCGACAACCCAACTTAAAGATTAAATTTTTTCAACTTTTTTCAAATAATAAAATAGCACAATAGCACCACTTTTTAAATTACTAAGATATTCTAAATACCTCTTTCAATTACCTAATAATAAATTCAAAGCATTTCTTTAACAGTAGTTTACTATTGCTCATTTAATTAATTTAATTTTTCATGTTTTAAAATTTAAAATTTTTTTTTTGATTTAATTTTGAAACTCCTAGGCAAGTGAAATAACCAAAGTTCTGTCTCACCCATAACTAATAGCCAATCTACTGTTGATTAAAGTCCGTAAGGACTAAGCACCCCAATAAGTATTTTCCGCTACAGACCGGTCTTCCGAGAAGAAGGGGAAAAAAACGTTTTAGGAAAAAGTTTGATCAGCTGATTGCAAGGAATCAGCTTATCCTGGAAAATAGGTCAAGGGAAGAAGGGTGAGATTATCTCCTCAAAAAGAGAGTTTAACGTGGATGCTAAGCGGGCAGAATGATTAAGGTTTTCGAAGATGATGGATTGGCTATTAATTGTCCTGTTGGAATGGTTAGCGATGTTACTGTAGAAGTTAGAGGAAAGCTGGGAGATGAGTTTGGCGATGGATGGGATATTTAATTCTCTGTGGATATAGCAGACTGCCATATATCTGGGGGCTGTGGATATATTGAGCGTAGAAATGAGTTTTGAGTACGTTGAAGCAGGTTTCAGTTGGATTTTGCAGTGTCACCCAAATTTGGATGCCGTAAGTGATGATTGGAAGAACATAGATTTTGTAGATAAGGAGTTTATTTCTGAGACAGAGTTTAGACTTTTTCTCCTGTAGTGCTTGCTGGAAATAGAACTTCTTGGAGGCTTTCTCGATGGGTTTTTGGATGTGGTCTTGGTAATTTAGTTTACTGTCGAGGTGGAGGCAGAGGTAGGTAATGCTATCACTCTTCACAGGAGTGTCAGGAAATCCACATATTTTTTATTTCTTACTTAGAATTAGTCCTAGTTTTACAACGGATAAGTAAGGTCGTTGGAAATCGAAGTTTACAAAGAGTTCAAGAGATTGAATGAATTGGGAATCACAGGAATAGTCTGTATTTGTCTTTAGGCAAAACTGCCCATTCGTCAGCTGTCCACATAGGATTTTGGGGAAGTCATAAATATATACTTGTTGGCCAGCGTTTCATAACATTTTGGAGACGGACACTTTCAAGAAGAAACTGGTGAGGACGGAAGTTTTTACGACATTGCTTATCCCTGTCAATGATTGGCAATTCTAAGTGTTATTTGATAAATGTACCAGATAGAGTGTTGGTCACCTGCTGGGCAATGGGGAGGTTTGCGCTTAGGTAGACCTTAACAACCTATAATTCTTCATTTTTCTGGAGAAGTTCTCTCTGAAAGCCGCTTTACACTTAAATGTCCGCTTTCAATTCAAGAAACTTTCAGAAATATGTTCTAAAAATAGAAGACATGTTTTTTCCTGCGATTTCCTTGTATCATTCTTAGTAACATAATTAGAATTTTCGTGTAGTAAATTGTTCTATTCATATGCAATAATCGGAAAAAACTATTATAATTATTTCACTTTGCAATTTATAGTAGGTAGTGGCTACAGTACCGTTACATGATATAATTATCAAATTATATTATATACTGTTTCATAATTTAATACATAGACATTCTGAATTATATATTTATACGCACAAAAATTCTTCACTCATTATTTTGAATGAGTAAATTATTTTTAGCACCTAAAAATCTGAATAAATTAGTAATGCTTTTGAACAATGAAGAAAAATGTTCAATTCATTAAAGTTATATTTCATATTTGCTGCGCTATACAGGATGTTTCATATTGAATGGGACAAAAAGAATAGCGCAGTGTGACTGCCGTAATGGATTTATTCAGCCGAAAAAAATTTATTCTGCAACTACTTTATTTGGCTTTATTCTTCTTTATTTGGCAACAGGGAAAAATTATCGAATGATGAACTCGCCGCTAGAGGCGCTGTTAAACAAAATGTCGTCCATGCAGGAGAAAGCGTACTTCCTTTTTGGAATATGCCAAAACCTACTCGGTAACTGTTGTGCTAAGACATTTTCGCACGAAATTTCGTAAAGAACCACCACATCGGCATAACATAAGCAGGTGGGTGAAGCAGTTCCAGGATACCGGCAGCTTATGCAAGAACAAAAGCCCAGGACGAAAAGAAACAAAACCCGAAGTGGTTGAATCACGAGTGTGGCAGGAGCTTGATTACCGTGTAGACATTTGTCGTGTCACCGGAGGGGCACATATTGAACACATGTAGAAACTTGTATAAATGTAGTTTTGAGGTAAATTTGAATTTTCTAAATATATTAATTACAACGTTCACAATCATGTTTTCTTTTTGTCCCATTCAATATGAAACACCCTGTATATATATATATATATATATATATATATATATATATACGTATATATATATATTATAAATGAATTTTGAATTAATAACAAATAAATTAGTAGAAGGAAAAATAAGTCTTGTAATGTTTTAATTTTTATTGAATTTAATAATTTATGTATATGAAAACTGGGATAAACTATGATATGTAATGAAATACGTTTATCGGATGAATATTCATTAGTATAATTATAAAGGAAAACTTTAACTATTCCAGCAATATTCGACACTCGACAGAGGTTCAAAAATAATGAGGTCCATCACCAATAGCCTTCGTGTTGCTTCTTATTGCAACGTTAATAAAACAATTATTCAATCATTACTATTAAAATTAGATCATTAATGAGCGCCAGCCATGGCCGGCCATCTGGGGTTTGCTGCGGATACTATGCACCAGGCCTCTAGCATGATCAAGAGCCAAAATAATGTACTCATGCTAGATGAAAACTTGACAATATTCCTATCGTTGTCATATGATGAAAAGTACATCTTATCGTAAATATTATTATTGTAGGTCTCTGAATTTCAACAATCTTCAAACTAATCCTTGATTATATGAGTGTTAAGTTTTTGTTATTTGATTCGGAGAACTCCCGAGGATCTCCACTTAAACTGGATTTTTTAGAATGTGAGTGAATGTAACGTTTATTGGCGCAATAGCCAGATGTGGTTATGATGCGCCAAACAAGATGTAACTGTGGTCTCGAAGCGAATTAATTAAAAAGACAAAAATTGGTGGATAAGAAGGAGGGTCGAAAATAGAGAAGATTGGCTAGGTTAACCCGGGAGCGGGTCACCCGTGTTTACCAAAGACAGTAAACCCCATAGGAAAGAAAAAGATCACTAGGTTGTCTAGGGGTCATGATGCTCGTACTTACCTAAATAAGGTAAATCCCTGAGGTTACCTGATATAATCCCCAGGGGCAGGGTGCCCGGCTATACCCCTTGACGCTGGGTACCCATTTTAGTCGCCTCTTACCACATGCATGAGCTACAGTGGGACTATTCTGTCATTCCCGGTCACCACATGGGTCCTTGACTTTTTCGAAAAAAATCTCAACACCATATGAAACTACAATCAATATTACGTATGTAAATTTTGAAGAGAGAAGAGTTATTTCTAGGGTTATATAAATGAGTCATTGTAGTGTTTATTGTGAAATAGCTGATATTACTGGAGATTTGTAATTTGTAATACAAATTTGTAATGTCCTAGAAGAATTTACTGCTTTAAGTTACGATAATATGGCGGTATCCAAAACTGAAAGTCAATTGGATTCAATGCAAGAAATGTAATTTATTTTATGTTTAATATGATTTGCAATATTGTCCAAAATTAACACTATCAATAAACCATTTCAAGCAAAAACAAATGTTCTTTGCTCAGCTTTTAATTTAATCAATAAAATTAAAACTAAGATCCAAAATTTAAGAAAAAAAAAAATGTAACATATTTTTAGACGAAGCTCAGTACTAGTAAGTAATTTGAATATTTCAGAACATTTTCCTGAAAAACGAAATTCGAAAAGCTTCATATTCCGAAACAGTTGAAGATGAAGTTATAGGAGATCCGGTACATGATTTCAGATGTTATTTTTAACACTGTAATTGTACAAATAGAATATAGAGTTAAAAGGATATCAATTATTATTATTATTTATTTCAAATTAATCACTGATATGAAAACATTAGAAAAATGTTCCAAAAACTTTAAGATTTTGCAACATATTGTAGAAAAGCTGTTTTGCACAATGAAGTTCGCGAAGCATAAATGTTGCTAATATTTAAATAATCATCATCTTACAGAATTGCTACAAATGGCTTTAAGAAATGTTACTCAAAATTTGAAAGA
Organism: Nephila pilipes; assembly: GCA_019974015.1. NCBI lineage: Eukaryota > Metazoa > Arthropoda > Arachnida > Araneae > Nephilidae > Nephila > Nephila pilipes. The sequence continues at coordinate 141,987 of BMAW01052926.1, forward strand.
TTTGATCAAAGGTTTCATTAAAATTTTTATATTTTTATTAATGCATATTATTAATGCTTTCTGTATTTACTTGTGAACAAAAATATGATAAATTTTGAAATTAGAATAATTTCAAAAATGAGGTTCCCATAAGTGATACATTTTCTTTTTTGTAAAAAATATCTTCTTTTAATATTCTTATACTTCAAAGTCAGATAAAAGAAATGACATGTTTGATTAAAAGGAGAGAAAAATTGAATTAAGACGGCTCAAGATCAATAGCCGGATTTTCTTGCGTACTCAAAAATAAAATTTACATTATGATTAAAGTTTTAGTTGAGAAGGATTTATTGTTAAGAAGATAAAAATAAATCAAGTGCTATTAAATCAATTACTATTATTCTAAAATAGAAAATACGAATGTAATTGCACACTTTTCATGAAAGAGGGAAATTAAATTATCACTTACTGAAGCAAATTTTAAATCATTCTAAGACGATAGGTAGAAAATAATTTGTCAAATTGAGAAAAATGAATTAAACCCTATATTTACATTGCGTTTTGTAATTAGGCTTTCCAAGATTTTCAAATGTTAGATATTTTTCATTCCAAAAAGACATTTAAAAACTAAAATAAAGTGCTTTTAGAAAATCAGCAAATAGTTTGAGTTTTATCGAAAGTATAATTATTTAATAAACAAATGTGGGGAAAAAATTAAATTACCATTTACTTTAGCCAATCTATTTCTGTATAATTAACTCTGTTTCTAATAAGGTATAGGCACCGGTAAGCACATCATCAATATACATATCTCTTAATACAACTGAAGCTCCTAATGGAAAATTCTCTGATTCATCTAAAGCTAATTGTTTTAGCGATCTATTTGCCAAGTACAGAGCGCTCATTGTTCCATAAGTGACAGTTGTCAACTCAAAAAGTTTTTACTGGCTTGTCAATTTTTTCTTTCCAAAAAATATGCTGATCTGAATGAATCCAAATCATCTTAAACATTTTTCTTTTCACATCTGCATTGAACGCAAAAATGTGCTATCTGAAGCGCACCATAATAGGAAAAATATCGTCTTGAGCAAATCCTCCTCTGTACTGTAAAGTTTTTAGAAGCACTAAAAAGGACTCTTAATGTACTAGTACTTTTACCGGGACGATACACACCGAGATTATGTATGAAGTATTCATTCATTAAGATCATTAACTTCTCTCATGTGATCTAATTCTTTATATTGTCTTAAAAAATCTCTTTGCAGTTTTAAATAGTTACGCTCTTGCTTATAAACTTATTCTACGAGTTCAATTTCTTCAGACCAATATCTCTCGACTGGCCTAAGCAAATATGATCTTTTTTAAATGGCATAGAAACTATATTTTCCGATATTCTCTCTATAACGTGAGTTTTTTTAAAATGTTCCTCACAAATTATTCTCTTTATTTTTTTACTGTCTCGGTGAGTGAGTGAGTGAATGTAAGGTTTATTGGCGCAAGAGCCATATATGGCTGTGCTGCGCCAAACAAGATTTAACTGTGGTCTAGACAGGAAGTTGAAAAAAAGGATAAAAGTGGTTGACAAGAAGGAGGGTCGAAAACAGAGAAGGATCGCTAGGGTATCCCGGGAGTGCTTCCCCCGTGTTTACCAAAGACAGTAAACCCCTTGGGAAAGAAAAAAGATCACTAGGGTGCCTCGGGGTCATGATGCCCGTACTTACCTGAAGAAGGCAAGTCCCTGAGGTCTTTTACTGTCTCGGAATCTATATTTTCGATTTCCCAAAATTTTCTCATCGTCTTTTCTGAATCAATACTATCTTTAATCAATCCGCAATGGGGCTTACTCTTATTAGAAACCGGTATACTCCCACTCACAATAAAACCAAACATTGTATTTTGAAGAATTAATTTTATATTCAAAAGCTTTATTTGTCACGGTATAAGAATTTCATAAGAAATCCCGCAGCAATAGATTAATAGTTATTCAATCCGAAAACTAAAATGTTTAGCTTTTTTAAGTCTATTCATACACTATTGCGAAATAAAATTACTCGTTGAACCACCATCGAGAACTCTCGTTTCTTGCACAGTTTCCGAAAGCTTTTCAGGAAAAAGATCGCAGTAACTTGACCACAGTAAACAACTAGTACATTGCAGTAAATAACGTGTCCCCTACTCTGAAACATTCCTTTTCTGTCATTAAATTCACCCCTCCGTTATTTATTGTTTTGAAGCGGGAGAAAGTTCACCATTTGAGGAGACAACGAACTCTTTCTGTTTTCTCGGAAGGTTCTCTAGCTGCGACAAAATTTTGATTTTGAGAAAAACACGACGAAAAATGATGTTTCTTGAGGCAGCATCGACAAAGGATTTTTGATTTGCAAAACATAACTTTATTGAAAGACAAGCGATTAAAACAAAAGGAATTATTTGTAACTAATTCTGTTCTTTACTGGTAATTGGTTATATCTGTGGACATTTACTTAAACAGTGGCTTTCAGATTTACACAAGACACATTTTGAAACAATTAATTCTTTTAATGATTCAATACTTGAAACGTCTCCCAATTTTTAAATAGTACTCCCACTTTGTAAATAATCTACTCGTACATTGTACTCATGATTCACAATTGTGACGCGTTGCTTTTTTAAAATTCTCTAAATATGCTTGGGGAGTAGGCTCAAACTTTTTAAGTATTAAAGATTTAATTTTTTCACAAGTTGAGATCATCATCTTTAAGATAGGTAATAATATTTGCAGTTTTTTTTTACGGTAAATTTAGTAAAATCTCGAGCTTATATTTATCTGGAACACTTTTAGCTCCAAATGCACATTTTAAAGATTAAAAAAAAAAAAAAACAAACTTCTGGTTTTCTGAGAATTCTTACTGTAAGTGTACAAAAGCTTTTAACTAAAGAATCTAAAGATAAAGAAACTTGACTGCTAATTTCTGAACTAGTGTCTGTACCTTTCGCTCGTATTATCGCAATTTCGATATCCACTTTTGCTTTCTCATATATTTTTACTAACTCTTCCACTGCTTGAATTGATCGCATCTCTATTTAGAATACGCGAATTTGAATTTTATTTCTGAAAACTTAATTTTTCTACTTAATTATGGAACTTCCTATTACTTTTAATTTAATACAATAGCTATTTTGAGGCCATTCCTTCCTTTTAAGAGAAAGGTGCGTCATAAATTAAACTCTAGCTTTTAATTTTAGTAATAGTTTTATTCATCCAAATATAAATTGCGCTGAATAAAAAGTAAACTCTTTTTCGTCGAAAAGAATTCAGTCATCATATAACTATTAACCGTATGATTTTTTCAGACAGAAAAAAATGTTCATATTTTTCATCTTTTACAGAATTTACGAGATGTAATTTTTTTTCCAGATTTTCGTCCTCTTTTAGAGCTTAACTATTGTCATCTAGATTCCATCAACGCAGGAAATTTAGTGTTAACCAATAGTACCATGACACATATAATCACTGAAATTAATTGTCTCATATGCTCCAGTATTGCATTCCCTTTTATCAAAACATATATTTAAAAATCCTGAAAGTTCTTTCCAAAATAAAAAAAAACACATTAACTCAAATTTTTTCATGTCGTGTATCATAATAACTTTACTGCAAAAAAAAAAAAAAAAAAAAGGTTAAATTATACGGAAGATGCTCATCAACATTTCAATTTAAATTACCAAGAGAAAAATTGTAAAATAAATAATTTTTTTAGAATAAATATATTTGACGTTGTATAATTTTTATATTATTTTCTACAATAATGTATTTTTTGCTTGCAAGGTTAAAAATAAAAACATTTCTGGAGTAAAGATTACAACATTGTACTGCTGTTGAAAATTATAAGAGGTTTTATGCAATCTTATAATACCTTTACCCGTAAAAAAATATTTTTAACTTGGATGACTGCCGAAAAATTCTAATGTAAAATTATTTTTATGGATATCACAGTATTCTTTAATCAATCGCCATATGTATATTCGAATTAAAATATACTAATTTCTGAAGTACAGAAACGATCCTAACTTACAAACGATAAAGCGATGCATACGACAAATTACTGATTAATATCTGTTACTCCGCCAAAACATTTTACTAAGAATAACAAACGAAATAAAAATGTTTTTACAGCAACAGCTTTATTATCCATTGAAAATAAAACCAAAAGCTCTCTATACATATTTTATAATGACTCATTACATGAATCCTTGAAGTGTAGATTTGCTTTTTCATTGCCTTTGGAAAAAAAGAAAAGATATTTTAATGAAAAAAGTTTATTGCTTTCGTTGCATCAGACATTCTAATCATTTATCGAAAACAAGTAGAGCTTGCTCGGGATAAATACAGGTATCAGTTTTGTTTGCCGTTTTAACATAAGAACGTTACTCCAAAAACTTTTTTTTTAGTTAAATGTTTGGTGGAGTGACTCTTTTGAAACAAACGATAAAAAAAAAAATTAAAAAAAAAATTGTAAGCTGAATTTAATAATTGTAACAACTTGCTGAACTTGAATAGAATTTTGAAGTTTGAGCTTTCTCTAAAACTGAAGAATTTATTAATAAAGAAAAAAAATACCATGATTTGCGCAGTAATTGTTAAACATGCAAAGTGATAATTTTTATTCATTGTTTCTGTAACAGTTCTAAAAATAAAATAGTAACTTGCTTATTTGTAATTATTATTTTTTAATGTGATACTTAATGTTTGTCATTTTTCAGAAATTGAAAGAGAAAGCTACTTGAAGCACTTTTTTGTTGTTCTCACACTCAAATAGAAATTGTTTAAATAAAATGGTGATTTCAGTTTTACCCCATTCATTTACTACTAATTGATTTAATGATTGTTCAGTAGTGTCACACTCAGAAGCAACATGAAGGCTATTGACGACAGACCTCGTAATTTTGAGTCTGTGTTAAGTAACGTGGACAACACTTGTCTGGGTCCTCCTCCTCCAAACTTCCCCACCATACCATGAGGGGGAAGACTTGGAGCTTTTACAAATTTAATGTGCATCAGCCCCATTATATGTTCAAAACAGCAAAAGAAGTAAATTTTATGATTTATCAAAACTATGGGCTCTCAAAAATTAGCAATTAGTAACTGTTTAATAAGTTAAAGATATCAGAGTTATTGTGATACATATTTTAGTTACCATAAACTATCTACTATTTAATATATTGTAGGGGGAAATGCACATAAATTAATTAAAATAAAATTGTATTGCATTCTCTGCTTTTTTCTTTTATTATATCAAATAAAAGTAATACTGCAAATGATGTAATTAAGAAAACTACTACCCTTATTTTTTTTAAACCTGTAATTTTTCTCCTTCGGGAAAAGAAATTACTACTTGGTATTCCTGATTTTACCATTTACCTAACATATATATAGTTTCTGTAATAATATTTAATATACAACTATAATAATTACATTTCATATGGTATAGAGAGCGATCCATTACACATTATATTTTTCACATAAATATAACTTACCTATTACTTTTTACAAATTTTGATGCTTTAGAAAGTCTTTCACAACTGTGATGCAAATATAATACAGATAATGTCACCACAGATGGAAATCCCATCTAACATTACCTTCTTATCAAAAACTTCCCATATGCAAGAGTGTCTCCAGCACTCAGTTGATTGATACACATAATAAAATGGATAATTGCCTAGAAAATAAGAACTATTAAAAATATTTTCGTAAAGTTATACATGATATGAAAACCTGGTTTATCTCCACCACTTTCCACATCACCCAGAAGGTATGGTATGTAAATGCATTAACCCCTTTTCCAACAGGAAAGGTAGGTTCCTTAGAAGATATATATTCCTTTACACTTTAAAAAACTCAAACAATTATGTTTACAACACAAAATAAAGAATTTTTAATTGTATGCAAATGAAACAGAAGAATTACAATATTCATTTTATATAGCACTTTAAATAATTAAAAAGCTACACGAATAAACTTATGTAGTGCATATAATTCTGCTTGCATTGATAACAAGTGTTAATACCATCTAATACAATATATTAGATATTATTTAAACACTTATCTGCAATAGAATCAAACATGTAAATATATCAAAATTATAATTCCTCTGTTTAATACCCTATTTGTAAAGTACCATATAAAAACGCTACAATTCACTCTATCAGTTTGTTTCAGATAAAAAGGATATGAAATATGCCAATCTGGCTCTTCATGTAACAAAGTATTTAAAGTTCTCCATAAATCTATTAATTTAGTATACCGACTTTCGTTTCCGAAACCTAAAGGATCATAAAAGTATAATTTCTTGACATTTAACTTAGCCACTAATAAAACCCAATGACAAGACACATTATTGAGAATGAAAACGAATTTTGCATTCCTATGTTGGTTAAAATTAAGAAAGTTTCCAAGATTACCTCCAATTTCCAGAATTGGTGCGTGGTAACATCTTGCCATGATGGAATCTCTACTTTGTATGGTTTTTAAATTTAATATATCAATAATATTATCCTACACCCATCCTTTATGAAAATTTGTTCTTTTTTTAAATAATACTTCCTCACCAGATATATAAGTATCTATTGATTTCACCTCATAAAAATGTAATTTAATGTCCTCGATATGTAAAACCACTTGACTATAATCAAGTACATAACTAATTTGAGGTGTAAAAGATCAAGCTGGTTTCCTAAACAAGCTATTTGCATTACATAATACTGATTGCTCTACTTTTAAATACTTCTTTGTTTCTTTCTTGACAGTTAAAGAAGGATATCCTAAAGTTTTCTTCTTCAATTTTTTAACTTTACTGGTACATTTAAATATACACTGCTAATTTAAATGCTGATTGGGAGGTAACCAAATTATTTTCTAGTTTTATTTCCCTGTTTCTTTTTGTAACTGATTCACCTATTGAAACCATAGTTTTTAAATTGCTATTTAAATAAGATAACAGAGTAACTCTAACAAATTTTGCAATAAGAAACTTTATTTGGCAAGTTAAATATTAGTTTCGTAGATCTCTCGTTCTTCTCGGAATGTTCTTTAATTGCAGGATCAATGCAATTTTTTACACAAGCCATGGATGGAACTGAATCGGTCATATTCTTTATCTTCAACAATTCCATCACTGAAACACCATCAAAATATGGAAATTGTTGAACACATAATGAGTTAACTTTTTGAATATGTTTATACAGTAGGTGATTATCCAAGCGTACATAAGTATACAAATGCATACATAGAGGTAAATATGATTTTTTTTAATTCACCTACAGAAGCATTTATCATGGTCTGAACATCCTTCTACAACCTTTTTAACTTCCTAAAACACATCTCCATTAGTTTGTGATTATACTAATCATGAATATATTGCCTTCACATAAACATCTCCATCAGAAATTTCTAATCCAGTATTGTGCCATTTATATGTTGAAGGATAAACACTTGGGTGTATGTGAATTATTATTCTATATTGATGTGCAAAATATGTATTATTTTCTATTTTTAATACATTATCAATTCCATTGTCTATTCGACAATTGAATTTGCACTTATGAAACGACTTACAATTCATATTGGTATATGCATGCAGAAAATGACGATATGACATTCTCCATAATTCCTCTTTATCATACAAATTATCATCAAAATATTCAATGATAGCAGGTTCCTTGTCAGGAAATGCAACTTTAAAATTATCCATACTATTTTTCAAGTTTATTGAATTCGTTTTCAGCAGCTCTTTTGAACTGCCAAAAAAAATTAAATTTTATTCCTTGTTTATAAACGAGAAAAAAGATTAGTTAATTGTTTTTTAAAGCACGATGAAGATGCCATTTGCAAAGCAGGTGTTTAACCTCGTCTCCAAACACTTGTTTAAAAGCGGGACCTGTTGTTTTACATCAGTTATGATGCAATTAAGATTTTAGTTGGGAACTCTTTCTTTTATGCTCTCAAATAAACAATGCATAGTCTCCACAATTCATTTATTTGTGATAAAATGTGCAATTGGATAACCTATTCCATATTCATCATGTATTATTAAATTCATTAAATAGAAATCATACTCATTGGTTTTGTGAGTTGAGACAATGATTAATATTTTATTACAGTTTTTTTACCATCCTTTCTTTTTATTCAGCTGTTTGTAAGCCAATTACTAATGAATTATTTGGCAATTTTCTTAAGCTTTTAGAACCTGAAACTATATCTTGTCTTTGAGGTTTATATAAAAAATACAATTATAAGTTTCATTATTATTATTATTAATAATTTCAACCCGCATCTTTTTTATGGAGCAGTAAAAGAACTTTCAAAGAATTCACGTAATATGATAGGCATTTTTGTTTGTCAAAAAGGATTCTTTAACAAAATAGTTATCTCGATCATTCCTCAGTTACCACGAGTACATTCCTGTACTTTAGACTTCTCGATACCCATACGAAGGTTAACTTTAATAAATTCCCAACAAGTCTTTATAATTGGTTAAAATTTTATGTTTTGAGGTCTTTAATTCATGATTATGCTTTGAAAAGGACTTAAAAATGACATTTTACCTGTCTCAAAAACAATGAATTGAGTAGGACATTCAGTCGGTGGTATTAAGCCTTTGACATATCTTCGACTAGTTTTCCTATTAAATCACTTTGATATTACGGACTTAAAACATTGACAACTGTAATATGAATAAACATTTGTTTCGGTTGTTGTATCACCAGTAAGTTTTTTTTAAAAGAAGAAAAAGTTCTAGCACTCTCTTTTTCTAGCCATAATTGAAAGCTTAACTTATCTTCAAAATTTATTTCATTTGTTGTCATATTTATTCCATGAACTTCTTTTCCATTTGTTAACGTCTGTTTTAAGAACCTAAATTTACGATTACACTCAGGATGTGGACAAGGTTAAAACAAAGTTGAATTTGAGCATTTTTCAGTATGTTTCTGTAATTTTGATAAATATGAAAAACTTTTTTTTAACAAATACTACATTCCAATACTGCTTTTTACCCTTCTTGACTGATCCCTTTTTTGTCATTCTTATTTTCAATAGCGGCATATCCTTCGTAGATTTTACGGTGATTAGAAAAAGGTTTTGAAGTAAAATATTCCTACACAATATGCAGCATTTCGTCTTTTATAAATACTATTGTCACATTTATTCAACATTTCATGTACATTATCACAATCAAAAACCTCCTCCTCGTTTAAAATATAACTTTCAGCTTTATAATTTTAAAACATTTATTCTCGACTTTTAATGATTGGGATACGTATAATACTAAAGATTCACTTACCTTATATTTTTGTAATTGGTCCACTTCGTTCGTCAATTTTGATCCCTGGGAGGAAAAAAACAATAATCTAGCAAATATGTTAAAAAAATAATCAGTATCAAAATTATCAACCACGCATTAAAGCAACCTAACCGCCTGAAATCTCTTTTGAATGTGGCTCAATAACAAGCCGTATGGTTAACTTGGCGATTTACAAAAAGAGGCCAGAAATAATGTATTAACAACCATTGTATCATTGCCACTCAAAAAAGTGAGCATTACTTGTCCTGATTCGTTCTTAAAACCTGCAAATATTATGGTTGACGTTCCTGTTGTCGACTGATACCGGTAGTATCTGTCTTCGTCACGGTAGGTATATTAATTTTTTCTAGTTGATTATTCTTTCATATGAACGTATTTTTATTGTCAAATTCATAACAGAGTTTCTTTAAACATTGATCAATGATTTTTTTTAACTGCTGTATATGCCTTGACCATGTTCCATCTTTTTTACTCTTAACATTATGTGTGCGGCAATTAGGCCTAACGTGGCAATTGGTGCGAAGCAAATGTAACAGCCACATTTTCCGGCGTATACTGAATTAGCAAATTGTTAATTCATTTTTCTCTTTTAATAATGCATCGTATGAATTGGTTAAAAAATAAGTTTCTCTCAATATATATTTACTAGCTGATACCCGCCCGCTTCGCTGGGCAGACGATAATATTATATTTTGGAACCTATACATAAAATATCAAGAAAATTGGAGCATTGAAACGACCTTTGTGTTCTCTAGATGGTTTTTTATCGGCATTAATTATAACCTTGAACTCCTTTTGGTCTTTAGGAACTGAATCAACAGCAGCTTTGAAATCGTGAATATACCTGTTATGTTCATGTAGCTCCTTTTGTAATTGGCTAATTCTGGCTTAACACCTGGGAAAATACCACAACAAATGTTTCGTTCACGTTCATCATCACAGAGAAAGTATAGCTGAAGAAAAGAAGGTTGTTGAGGAGGCTCAGCGAAAAGGCTACTTATCCTGTGGTATACCTGTCCCTGGACTTTAAATGTTGGCATAAAATTTCCCTCCTACAATTTTTTTGCTCCAAATGACGTCATCTGAAAACATTCATTATACTTACGAATTGTAGAAAGAAAATGTTCTGAAAGTTGATACTAATGGTTAAGAAGACTATTCAAAGGTTCAGGGTAGGATCTAGTAGCAGGAATTTGGACTTGATCACCGCTGTTACACATTCCTGGAGGTTCTTCTATCAATTTTAAAGCATGGCACCACAAACAGGGCAAACGTTTTCCGATACTGACAATTTTATCATTTGAATAGTCAATATCTATTTTATAATTAAAACCAGACAAATTTTTGGAAGTCCATGGCGCTAAATTAACTTTTGATCTTTTATCATTGTATTTAATTACAGCTGCCTGATTCACGTGGGGGGTATTAGAAAAGTATTTTCTTACGCTCTATGTACTTCAGGATGGCTTTTAATATATTATGAAGCAGCTTCTCTATGTTCTTCAGGATGACTTTGAATATATTTTGTAGCAGCTGGTCTTACTTATTTATATCTAATTGAATTTGTGAATCTTTTTCTTCATTTCTTTTACCTTTATTTAGTTGAAGAGATATTACATCATTAATAATTGATTCACTTGAACTTGAAAAATCAATGTTAGATATGGATTGAGTCTTTGAAAGTAGCATAGACACATTTTCTTGAGGTTGAAACACTAAAGATGACACATTTTCTTCATTTTGTTTCACATTATCATAACCAGGATTAACTTTACTTCTATTTCTTAATCCAACTATTTAAATAAAACATCAAAATGACAACTATTACAGTTCCCCGTAAAACGTAATATTTTTTCCCCCTGAATTGTTCCCCCAACAGAAGCTAAATGGCAGCCACCTTGATAAACTTCGAACTGATAGGGAAATAGCTCTGCCACCGCCATAATTTAGCAAATAGATCCATACGTGTTTGGTTTACACATTTCGGTAAAATATAAATCGTTAGTATTATAAGGGGCGCCAGATAGCATTTGAGTGTAGCATTTAAACCGATCCCAGTTGTCAAACACGTGAGAAACAATAATATTTCTCATTTTATACGCCATCGATATGTCACCGAACACCAGCAAAGACAGAGACGAAAATAAACATGCTCCGTCGCCAAGAATTTTAAAAACTTTGAAAGGAGTAGGTATTCCATCGATCCAAATATATTCAACATCTATTATTAAGAACTATAACTGAAAAGTAAATATGAAAAATCAATTTTTATTAACCTACAATGAAATAATTTTCAAGTTAAAAAATATAACCGAAATTAACTTTTTTAAATCAAATTATTTTAAAATTCAACAAAAAATACTAACAAAAAAATGAAGTATAATAAAAATTTTTAGCAAAAAGTCACCCTTATTACGTTATTCTTTTTGCAAAAGGATAACTCTTACGGTAGCAGCATATCTGGAACTGCAATTGAATAGACAGAATAGCTCTTAAAAATCATAGCATTAAAAATAATTCTGTATTCTGAAAACAATAAAATATCCAGCCATTTTAAAAAATGAAAAATGTTTATTTCCTAGAAAACAAAAACTAAAAATTACCAAAATACAGAAACAAAACTTTTGCATGATATTTACATTAGGTTACAATTAATGCGTACATCAAAATAAATATTTTGATAGCTACTTATTTTTTTTATCAATGACATGAATAACATACCTTTATTATTCATTTGTTAAAAGCCAACTTCAATAACTTAGTAAGATAGCGTTTAGATTTACAAATGTAATTTATCAATCATTATTAATAATAAAATACTTTTCTCATAAATTTAAAACTTACTCCTAGGTTCCACAACAATAAAAAATTATGGCTTGTTCAGCAAAACCGAAATCAGCTGGGGTTACCATAGTATAGCTTTTTAAAATTCACAATGCAAGGTCATTGAAATGCTTCGACTTGGCGGTGGAAGATATTTGGTGATATTTTGCAAAAAAGAGCCTCTTCTCCAAAATCTTGCCAATCATCCATCAGCGCTTCAATATTAAATTATTTGGTATTTTTCCATTTCGCACGCGCAAATCTCGCAAGTAAACTTAATTGGTAGCGATACACAGTATACATTTAAAAAAATATATTCCGTTTGGCGTAGGTCATGTAATTTTTGGCGATAAAGTCGCCAAAATGACATAACCGATGGGTAAGAAAAGATTAACCGATGATAACTACATTTTGGTTAAGAATTCCATAAAATCCGTTCTTAGTGAGCGTCTACATTGCAAAATGAGTAACTGTACCAAATTTCAAGTCAATCGGTTGTATAGTCTTAGAGATATCGTGATGAGTCAGTCAGTGGTATTTCGCTTATATATATATAGATTTCAAGTTCCTGTTATCAGAGTAATTCCATATAAGTTCCTGTTATCAGAGTAATTCCATATAAGTTCCTGTTATCAGAGTAATTCCATATAAGTTCCTGTTATCAGAGTATTGCTTATAAGCTCTTGTTCTTTTTTTTTTTTAATTGTAATATACATCGGATTTCTTGTTTTATGTATAGATAATCGAGTTAAATCTTAAATTCATATTGCTCCAAAACATTACTATATAAATGCAATGAAATATGTGATACATGGATAACAATTTCGGGGATAATCTTATTCCGTTTGAAAAAGTTTTCTTTTTATTAAAAATACTTAATAAATTTTTCTTCCTTTCCAACTATAACAAATGAATAATAAGTTTCTGTATTATATTACCTGGTAAATTTTTTCTTATGTTTTAATAAAAATAACTGGAAATAAAACCAAAACTTTTTTAAAATCCATTAGTTTTTTCATAATCTCAAACCCAGGAGTTCCAGACTGCTTAGTCTTACATATAATACTTAGTTTATTATTGTTAAGATACTAAACTGTTTCTGAATTTTAAATAGCTGAACTTCACTTTCCTTCAAAGAGAAGATAAATGAGTGTTTCTCCTTTAATTTATATTTTAAAGCTTGAATCTTTGAATAATTTTGAAGATTGTGAGAAGATGAGATTGAAATGAACTGATCTTTATACTGAAGCCTAGGCAGAATTAAAAAATATAATGTATACTTATAATTATATTTATGACAGATATAATACTTATAAATATAATGTGTGTGTATATTTACGATAAATGTCAGGAGCAGTTTTAGTATTGCCCACCAGCCAATTTTAGCTCCAAGTATAGTGTTTTAAAAAAGGGTTGCCATCAAAATTTCTTAACGAAATTCCATGTTCAAAAAATAAAAATATAGATTACAAATTTATAGATATTTTTTAGGGTATCAGGACATGTGTGTGTGTGTGAGGGTGAAAATAAAATCTGAATTAATATTCTTTCTTTTTGTGACATTTATGTTTAAAAATTATTTGTACAACTTAGGAATTTTTTTTTGTGTACTTGATAAGGATATTTCAATCATTTTATTGAAGTATGAAAGATTTTTTTTTGTCAAAACTTTGGTAAACACGTGTGACACAAACCCAGGTTACCCTAGTGATCTTTCTTTACTTTCAACCCTCCCTGTCAGCCAATTTGTCTTTCTTTTTCCAATTTTTTCACGTCTAGACCATAGTTAAATCTTGTTTGATGCAGCATAGTAGCATCTGGCTCTTGTGCCTATAACCTTCACATTCATTCATTCACTCGCTCAGCATTTTTAGTCAAAAAGTTATTTCCCTTTTAAGTTGAATATGGACATGATTTTTCAGATATATTTGCATTTAGGTGCTATTTTTATATATATACCTACAAAATATTTTACTCGTCATATAGAAAAAAATTAGCAAGATATAGTGAATCTGATCTTTTAATGATAGTATTGTATATTTTCTTTAAAACAATTATAGGATTGGAATACAGTTTAACGTAACTACCTTTGATGACAGGAATAATTTGGCGATATTTTGCCAATTGTGGCTACCCTGTTTTCTCTTCACTACGGTGACTTTAGGTGTGGCAACGCTTTCGAATATGCCATATGATTTCGGATTCCTGTTCACCAGCTATTTTTTTTTTTATATACCTCTCTCTGACCATGTTTTTTTCATTGTTGTTGCTTTAGGCAGGGCTACCCTTTTGAATTTGCCATATGAATTTGGATTTCAGTTCTCCAGATATTTTTTTTTATATATACCTCTATCTGATCATGTTTTTTTTCACTGTTCTTGCTTTACACAGGGCTATATTAATTAGGATTCCAGTTCACCAGATATTTTTTTTGGATATATTCATCTCTCTATTCTTTCTTTTTTTTTTTTGTTATATACATCTCTCTGATCTTTTTTTTTTCACTGTTTTACGCTGGGCTACCTTCTCGAATTTGCCATAAGAATTCGGATTCCAGTTCACCAGATTTTTTTTTTGTTATACACTTCTCTTGGACCATTTTTTTTCTCCATTTGGTTGCTTTAGGCGGGACGGTAAAGTCCTAATTTAGTGTACTTCTTGGCACATTTTCAAAATGCGTAATTCTCAAAGTCTTAAGTTGGAATCGAGAAAAACATCAGCCGAAGCAGCAGAAATGTTAAAAAACGGTGAAATTTTATCTTAAAGACAAAAAATGTATTAAACCAGCGTTTTGTATCAAACATTAAAGTAATAAATAGGGTAGATTTTAATTTTACTTAAAGCAATAAAACTTAGATAAGTATATTTAAGATTGTATAAAATATATTTAAAATAAATATAAGATTTTTTTCAAAAAATAAACTTATATAACATAATACGAAATGTTGAAAAAAGGTAAGAAAATACTGTGAAATTATGACCAAAAGACAAAAAAACGTAGTAAATCGGCATTTGTAGCAGACATGAAAATAATATTAGAAAACGTGAAAAAAGCACTAACTATAAATAGTATAATATAAATAAGAATTAAAATTCAAATATATATAATATAAATAAGAATTAAAATTCAAGTATATATAGTATAATATAATATAAATATTAATTAAAATATATATAGTATAATATAATATAAATATGAATTAAAATATATATAGTATAAAATAAATAAGAATTTAAATATATATATAGTGTAATATAAATAAGAATTAGAATTTATAGAAATAGAATAAATCAATAATCAGAATAGAAACGAGATCCCTTTTCATAGTAGGGTTACCACAAAAACAAGATTACAATTTTACGACTTTTTCGGATGGGTTACCAAATGAGCATTTTATCACCTTTTGAATTTTTCCCAGCCGCGTAGAAGTACAACAATTTAAGATCCATCTGGCAGGACAATCCTTTTAAATTTGCCACATTAATTGGAATTCCAGTTCACCAGCTTTTTTTTTTTGTTATATACCTCTCTCTGGATAATTTTCCTCTTGCAGCGTTAAACCCCATAGTCTCACACTCATGGAGATGTGATGGATGTTTTTTTTTTAGCCAATCACGGACAGTAGATTTTTGCGCCTCCGTTTCTAAACTGAAAGTTTGCATATTTTTGTTTTTTAACCAATCAGAGGTTATGATTTTTGGCACTTCCGTTGCTGTGCGTAGACTCAGAGTTTCTAGAACATTCTTTATTGTCCATTACTTCATTTAGAAGCTTTTTCAGTTCTGTCGTGTTTCATTCTATTGCTGTTCTTGCGTGGTTTAATTTTTATGTTCACGATTTTTATTTAATTTCTGCTGGATTGAGTTTGTGTTTCTGCGTTTTTAACCTGCTCAACAATCACTAACTCTCCGTTTGTTCTCCCAAGTACTGGTTTTTTCAATGGCTGCGAGAATGACTTCAACAGAGGTGAATGTACTATGCAATTTTTGTCTGATTTACAGAAGGAAGGAAAGCATCCTTTCCTTTTATGGGTTATGAAATTAGGTTTAATTTCGTCCACCTGTGCATATCCTAAATATGGTGATGATGCGAGTCAAAAAATTATTTCTTTTCCACTTCACAGATTTAAGGTTCCGCCAAAAAAAAACTTGCCAACTTTGGCGATTTTTAAAATCTTGCCAAGTGGTTACTCTAAACTGCATTTTCACCCAATTATAGAACTTCATAAATTTGGAAATTTAATTATTTTCTTTTTTCATATAAAAAAACAATTTCGTAAAACTTATGTAGAGTAAAACTTTTAAAGAGTGCCATCTAATGGTGTGGTATGGGTTGATACAAATTATCATTTAGCACCAAGTTTGAGGATATTTTTTGGCGAAAAATTTGGGTGAACGATACTAAAGGGTAGCCAAATGTTTATTTCAGAGTTCGATGACATTGGTTTCTGTAGATGAAATTTTATTTTCAATTTTTTGTTGCCAATATTTATTTTTATTTGTTATTCATTCTTTATGGGCCAATACTCTCAAAGAGAGGGGGTGCCAGCTCAAGTGTCATCCTTGTCACTTGACCAAGGATCAAAATTGCGAGGTCCGTTGTCAATAGTCCTCGTGTTGTTTCTAGTGCGACGTTAATAAAAAAAAATCAAACCAATACTCTTAAAGAACAAATTACAGTTGATTGAAGCAATGTATTTGTGTTTTGTTTCTTTCATATGAAGACGATGAGTATTATTGAGCAGTTAGAAATTTCATCTCGTGATTTCCACGACACGTTACAATATAAATTGAAATATGAATACAATGTATTAAACAAATAAGTTTCAGCCAAACATTTGAATTCAGCTAAAATGATATTTTAATTAATATTTATTCTAGTGGTTTTAATACTTAAATTATACGAGATACATAGTTCATTTTGAAAAATAAATAAAGTTAAATTAAAAAATAACTTTTGTTGGAATAAACAAATTCAGTGTATCATGGGGACTAAACTGAAATTTTGCATTTTATGCTTCACATAATGGCAATTTGCATTATTTTTTAAGGCTAAAAGAAGTTTAAATAAATAATTTAATTGATTTTGTTCCATATTGATTTAATTCAGATTCTCTCTTCTTTCCTTTCATTGCACTGAATTAAAACTTGTTTAGTAAACATTTTTTCAATAACGCAAATTATTAACGCATAAATATTAGTTTGTGAAATATTAAATTAAAATATCTAAAAAAAATAATTAGGATAATTTAATAAAATGCAATTAATAGATAATACTAATTAATATGCAATTTTAAGCTATACAAAGCATTTAATTTTTATATTTACCAAAATTCCTTTCTGTGTGTGATGCACTTTAAAACGTGAAATTGCTCAAAATGCAACATTACAGTGTTTGCAATAAATGCGCCACTTTTCGTTAACAAAACTGCGGCCAAATAACCTTAGAAAAATAACTAGATAAACAACTGGATCGGCAAAATGTTTCCTTATCATGTAAAAAATTTTAGGTTACCTTACCGCAATCTGTACACTATCAAATCAACTAAATTTTGCCGGTAAATATCTGTAACACAAATTTTTTAACGCAGGATATATACGTAGACAAACTGCTCGTCTGGGTCCATTGGGGAAAAGTGTCACTGTCCGAGTAGGGCTGGGCTAGAACCATTTGCGTCGAAAAATTGTGTTATTGAAGGACGAGGTCTCTAGTGGGATGTTGGAGCTGCACACGAATGGAAGCACATGGTCATAAAGAATATCATGCAATTTGAAGATCAATTTGCTGACAAGAAGGTTGCATTGCTTCTTTGGGTTTCTGCTACATTTGTACCCTGCCATTGGTATGTACCAATGTGAATCTGGACTTGGTCCAGGCAACATTTATCCATATGTCTAGGATTCAGTAATGATGTACCCATATAAATTTATGTGCCTTATATTACATGGTCACTAGAGGTAACTTTATGGAGTTATAGCTTCTGTTCTTCCTGGCAAGGAAATGATTCTTGATGGAGTGGCTGTTAAGGGTGTTTTGTGCACCAGAATTAAATGCTGTGGGATTTCTTTTGCTGTTACTTGCCTATCTACTGTTATAGTAAGAGCTTGCTATCGATGACCCTGTTCATCCATACTGTGTTATAAATGGCAATTGGCCCTTGTAGAAATTGCTGTTGTCACAGTATCTCCATAACACAGTGATTCGTGAAAGTCTTATTACATATATCATTTCCAAGATGAGGTGACCCATTTGTCGGGGGCCTAACAATTTGCTCGCAGTCAATTACATTTAGATCTTTCATCTTACCTATATTGTAACTACTACCGATTTCTGTTGCATACTGTTTATAATGCTTGATAACTTATTACATTATTTGATTTTCATTAGCATAGCCACCCATAATGACACATTTTCTTATCTTATCTAATTTAATGTCTCTTCATTAAATATGTAAGTTTTAAACATTTTATCAGGTTTGAATGCTGTATAATCAGATAAGGACAGAATAGTAAAATGAGTGGGATCCAACAGTTAAGAATTTGGAACGTTATAGTAGGATTTTGCTCATCAGGAGTAAGATCTTGCAATACAAACTGCAATACATCATGTATTGTGAAAAGTAGTTATATATCCTGGAAGTCTGAAAATTATTTATTCCTCTCTTCTCTTCATAGAATTATAGCACTGAATTTTCAAACATAAATTCTGTATGTGTAAAGAAATTTAGACACAATTTAAATGAAAAAATGTGTAATATTACATTAATTCATTATAGGTGTAGAAGAAACTAAAAGAAATGGCACTGCAGGGGAAAACTGAAGTTGATGAGGAACAATGTCTTCCTAACATAGAAGATGAAGGTAATTTCATAAATTGGACCATTTTAAAGACAATTTTTATTTTTAACAAATCCCTTATCTTGATACATGTAATTATGTGTTAACTTAAATTATCTATTAGTTATTATTTTTCTTATGTATAACAGTGTTCATAAGTCTTTTGACAATACAAATATTATATTTTGTGCAAATGCATTAATTATTTTCGATTACAAGTTTTACAGAATTGTATTGTTTCTTTGGGTTGTTATTAAAAGTTGGCTAGTTTTATATCTTTATTGTTTATTTTTGAATATTCCAAGTTTAAGCTGTTCAAAAGGGATTTGTCAAGATTAATTCACCGGAAAATGAGTTATGTTTTTTCCTTAATTTTTTTAGTAACACTTATCTGTTAAATTTAATATCTGGGAGTGTAAAGAATATTCTGTTGATATTCAAAATTGTGTTATTAATTATTTGAAAAATGAAGTCTCAAAGTGAAATAGTTGGCACAATAGTTTAGAAATTTAAACTATTATGCCAAATGTTAAATATCTGGAATTGCAATGTTAAGCAACAAGGTAACGTGTTTGTAATAAGCCAAGATGTGATAACCCTAAAAAAATTTCAAATCGAATTGATAGAATTGTATAAAAGGCTTCGAATTCTTGCAGAACAGCAATTAAAGTAAATTATGGAATCAATCAAGTTAACAATTTTTATGTGTTTCTCATGTAAAATGTTTAAGGAATGCTGAAATGCTTAGTTGTCGTCCCAACAAATCAATCTTTGGCAAAAATGTTTGTACTGACACTTTGAATGTCCTTGAAAATGACCTCAAATTCATTGGAAAGGATAATAACGTGTGACGAATCGCAGTTTTTCCCTTAATGATACTGAAATGAAGTAGCATTCCAAACACTGGAAGTGCCCGTCTTCACTGAGAGCCAAAAGAGCTTGAATGAGCAAATCAAAATTCAAAGCAGTGATGATTGCTCTTTTCAGTATTCATGGGATTGTGTACCTTTTAGGATCTTGCAAGTCAAACTATTAATCAACGTGATGACTTTCAAGGTTTCAAACTATTAATCAACATTACTACCTTCACGTTCTTGCTGAACTCCACTAATGAATTATGGGGGGAAATAAAAAAAACCTGACCTGAATTGAGGAAGAAGTCATTCCATATTGTCTGTCAAGATGTTTTTAGGCCAAGTACAGCATCCCAAAGTTAGACCATCTGCCTTATTTGCCCAACCTTACACCATCTGACTTCTGTTTTCTGAAGTAAAACCTACATTAAAAGGAAACAAGATTTGAGTCAATTGAAGCTGTGAGAGAAAAAGTGGCATATTTTCTGAAGAAGCTGACAGGAGACCCCCAACACTGTTTTGAGCAATGGAAGTTTCACATGGAGCATTGTTGGGATAGAGGAAGGGTGTATATTGAACGTGATAATGAGTAAGTATGTATGACATCAAAAGGAAATGTTTTACAGTATAAGTTTCATTGTTTAATAGTCACACCTTGTATTTCATATTTAAGAATATTACCATGTTGCACTAATTATGTTCGATCTAGCTAATTGACTAGATCAGTTCCATGGGCCCAAACACACTCAAGAAGTCGAGAAAAGAAGAGCATACTTGGTCAAGTCCTCTTTGGAAGAAGACCCAAAGGCAGAAAAGATGTTTAGGAAAGGACTGTTTAGATATACAATTTTTACAAATGAGAAGATCTTATTCTCCTGGTCAAATTAGAGGTGTCTCAAGTGACTGCTTACCAATATTATGGCAGAGAAGTATGCCAAGAAAGGTTGATATTAGATGTAATTCTTGAGCAAATCTTTAGAAAGTGGTAAAAGTCATTGAAGTTTCTTATTTAGGGTATCAGCTATTTCGTTACTGCTGATGCCAATATGAGAGGGAATCCACTGAAGATGGAATCATGACAAAGTGAAAGTTTTTGAAGTGGTGTAGTAGTGTTGAAACTGTAGCTGTTGGGTCAAAATTGGATATCTTGATAGGTGGTACACATGGTTACAGCCTGAAGACTCTCTTGAATTAGTTCCAATTGAAAAACAGGACAGTTGGTAGGGATTTCTGATTTTAATGGTAAAACTGGTAGTAGGTGTTTTCACAAAATACCACTTCGGTTCTGCTCATTTTTACTTTTATCAATAAATATTTTGAGTGCTTTCACTAGGGAATACTGCTATGTGTTTTCAAAGCAGTTTTAGTTAGATTGTATAAATTTTTGATGGCAGTTCTGAATTGAAATATGTAAGATGTAGCTTTTTTAAGATTGTTTTTGTTTACTGCAGAATAACCAAAAAAATGTTAGTAGGCTTGATAAATTTTTACGCTGATGTTTGAGTGTCAAAATTCTCTTTTTTTTAATGGCTCACAATGTTACTTACCTTTAAAATCTATAGCTTCATTGCATATTTATTATACCTAATTCCAATAAGTATAGTTATTATGAAACTAAATGAAAAAAAGGATTTGATTTATTAATCATTAAATATCGATATTGTCATCCTTAAGTTATTAATGCTAGCATCACACTTTTAAACTACACCTATTGGTACTGTCATCAATAAGATATAAATATGATTTTTGCTCCTGATTTTCAGTTATTTTCCACTATAAACCTTCTACATAGGCTTTTTCATTTTTTCCCTTTTTTTTTCTGTATATATTTTTAGTTAAGCAACTATTTTGGCTTAGCTTTGCTTCGATTGCATTGCTAATTTTGACAAATTATTGCCAACATAGGGAATTTGCTAAAACGATGAAGCAAAAGGAGTGGGAAAAATGTATAAGATTGAGCAAATTCTTTCTGAAAGGCTTCGAAAGTACATGACAAGACTTAAATAATGGAAAAGTACCCATGATTTTTAATGCTGTTATTTCATGATATTTTGCTTTCATTGGGAGAGAGGGAAAACACTATTTTTTAAATAGGAAATAAAATAATTCGTGCCAAAATAATTACATGCAAAATATTTCTGACTAGTTATGGTTTAAGAAAATAAAATACTCAGATGATTTATATATTTAAACTAAATTTCTTTTTTTTTTTTTTTTTTTTTTATTTTAATGTATTTATAAAGTGAGAGTATTATAATAATTTTTATTTCTTGGAAATAATGTATTGCTTGGCTGCTTTTTATTTTGGCTAGTATAAAAATAAGCAATTGTATGAGCCAACTTCACTTACTTTTAGTAAATATTATATGAGTATTATATAATGGGTGTAAACAGGAGGTCAAGGAGATCTGCATTCTAGCTTTTCTTATTTATAGAGAGTTACACGAAGGTTATAAAGTGTTATACACACGAAGTCATATTTAATATGATTATGTATTCAACAAGTCTTACAGTGAAATGAACAAAGTTGTTTTTTTTCCCCCAAGATAAAAGTGTAAGAATTTTATGGCTGTACTACATTTTAAATGAGGAATAATTATATGAAGAACTCTATGTAACAAAGTGGGAAATGAAATAAAAATTAGATATTTGAAGGGAGGAGAGGGGGTGCCAGCTCATGTATCATCCTCGTCACTTGACCAAGGTTCAAAATTACAATGTCTGTCACCGATAGCCCTTGTGTTGCTTCTAGTGTGAACTTATTAAAAACTAAACTAAAAAACTCAGTCTGGTTCAGATAGAAGTAACATGTATGTCTCGGTGATTTATATTTTTGATTAGATATGGATTAAGTTAATTTTCTTAAGATGGAACAATTAGGTAATATTTTAAATAAATATTAGATTTTAATAATTTTTGAATTTAAAAAAATGTTGCACAAAAGCATAATTTGATTATTTGAAGATAAATAAATAATGCAATAGCAAAAAAAAAAGTATTTTTAATAGTACTGGTAAATGAGAAATAATCTTATTTTGGAGATCAGTTTATTTGTATGTCTAATAAAAATTTTGAGCTTTGGTTTTATAAAAAATACAAATATTATATTTACAATAACAACTAACTTTAAACTTTTTTTTTTTTAAACATACTGTTTAAATGTTTTTCAGGCTTAACTGATAATTTTCAATCTCATAATATTTTAAAGAATGTGACATCTCCTTTAAAATGCTTCTATTTGATCTATCGAAATTTGTGATTAATCTGAAAATTAATTTTTTAAACTGATTTTTCAAGAGTTTTTACATTGTATGGGAAAATAAGATGAGCTGATTGATTCATAGTGAACGTGCCAACTTATCTCTTTCCCTTCATCTTAATCAATTATTCAAATATATAAATAATTGATGGAAATATAGTATTAACTAAAATGCAGCCAGTTGAGCTAAAGAATTTTATAGAAGGCATTAGTTACTCACATTTCCTTATTGTTTCTAGTTCTTTTTAATTCTAAAATTCGGTACTTGTCTATTAAAGCGGCGCCCACCAAATTAAGACTATGCCAATGTCACCAAGCTAGTTAAAACACCAAGTAAGCGGAGTGCGAAATTGAAATGTAGGAAAATAAATAACACACCAATAAATAATTAAAAAATTAAATATTTTTATTTAATAATCTTTTATATGTTTAGTGATAAATCTCATTCCAATAAATACTCTAAAAATTTAGATGTTTAATATTAATATATACTTAACTTTTAGAACATTCATGTACATAAAAGGCCATATTTCCGAAATTGATTTCACTGTTTTATAGAAATCATTTTTTTTTTCCGTACATATATCCTCCACATAAATTCTGTGAGATACGATTCTAGATGATATCGAGCCGTGCTGCTGTTTCTTGTTACTCCACTTTGTGGAACCCCACATTCTTTCAACATTTTGTGTATGAACTCCCATTGATGGATCTACAAAATTGTACTTATGATTCACCGTGAAATGTGTAAAACCAGCATCCATTTTGCTGTTTGGTAAATTGAAAATTGTTAACATTTTCAAAGGCAACAAAATAGGTATTTTATATATATATAAAAAAAAAAAATCGGTGACGTTAACATGCAAGTGATACTTTAATAAAGTGACAAAGTGCTGTTTCTTTAGGACTGCAACCTTAGGAGTTTACAACCAAACATGGCGATAAATCTTCCTGCTTGGCGATTTTCCGTCTTCATCCGAAATCGTAATTTTGCGGGCGCCGCTATAATGGTACCTAAAATTCTTTTATTGTAACCAAGAAGATATTTTTTAATGCACAGGGGATGGAGAAACTTCTGAAACATCCAAAGTTTGTTTCAAAGGACAAAATCTGACTTTTACTAGAAGCTTTTTATTCTAAAGTGATTGTTAATATGTATACCAGAAAAACACAAAATGGCTTTAATTGATTTTTTTTTTTTTACTTAAGTATTATTAATTTCAACTTTTGATTGATTTTTCTCTCCCTTTTGCCATCATTCATATTATGCGTTCTGTGTACTTTTTTGACATGAGCTGAATTTTTACATTAATGTAAGATTCTAAATATAATTTTCTTATTTAGTATTTGAATGACTTTTATAAGAATACACCAGTGAACATTTTAAAGGTTTTTTTTTTTTTTTTTGTTTGTTCTGAAAATCTGTTTTGTTCAACAAGCTATGATATATTTTTATATTTAGTCATTTATCTAATCTGAGGTGGTTATTTTTACTTGTTTTATCAGTATAGTATAGATTTTTAGTTTGTTCTGATTAATTGTAAAATGTAATTAGCACAGATATGTGTACTGATTTGGAAAGACCAACAAAAATTAGTTCATCACAATGTCAAATATTCCATTTTTGAACAATCAATCCTATACCAACCCCCTTACAATATCAATTCAGAAACATCTCTGTTAATGTTCCAGACATTCATGCTCCCGTGTGGCATATATGTAGCAATGCATACAGTTTTTCCCATCAATTTCGATTCTTGTTGACATCGGATGACAACGGTAGAAAAATGGGAATTTCCTGTTCTGTCAAAATATTTTGTAATCATTTTATATATTTTAGATAATATTTTTCAAATTATAAATTGTATTTTTTATTTGCCGTGTTGATGAAACATTGAAAATAGCATTTTTAAGGAAGCTTTGAAAACGAAGTATTCATTTGTTGAAGCAAGTGTCGTTGATAACTTTGAGTTTATTTAAGATTGTATTTTCCATTACATATAGTATAGGAAATACAATATTAAAAAGCACATTCAATGTACTAAAAACAAACGTACTGTGTTTCCAGAAATTTTGACTAAAAGTTTGGAATAATATTTTAAGAAAAAGCAATTTGAAGATGTGGAAAAAATTTGCTGCAGCTGAAGATTTTTGGACATATCACAGCGTAATAGATAACTGGTTACTTCGATCTATAGATTGTACCTGCAAATTGATGAAAGTATGTTCCAATCCCAAATTTATTTGTTCTGGAACAAAATGTGTAAGGCAATTTCTGATATTTTGATAAGGTATGCAAAACTTATTGGAAGAGGAATTAATGATAAAATTTTGCATTTCAATTAATTGGGATACATCATCACAAGGATATAAATCTGATATCTACAATTGTTGGATATTTTTCATACCATTCTGGCATCCACTTAGGAATATTAGATGTAAAGGACGGGTAAAACATTTGACATAGTCATCAGATATATTTTAGAGATTTTTAAAAAGCATAGTTTGGGTAAGAAATTACTTGAATTTTCTGCAGATATCAATAGCAATTTCGGAGGGAAGTGAAAGTCTGGCTAAAATAACATCTTTACTAAAGTAAAAACAAATATGGGAAAAAGAGCTTTCATAGACTTTCTAGCTAACTTCCTTAACTTTTAGCTAATAATCTTTTGATTACAGCATTATTGTTGTCTTTAACTGTGACAAAGCACAGATCTGGTTCAGGCATTGAACATTAAAGGTAACATTGGGTCACTTCCTGATGTTACAATCATCCTCGATTGTACAAATTTTTACAATTGACACAAAATCATTACACTCAGCAAAATACTTCATGTATCTTAAATACTATATGTTAAGTTGATCTAAAACATAACAAAATGACATTACTAAATTGCTTTTAATAATCTTACTTGAAACTAGTCGTAAGTAATAATTGCGATGTAAAACATCAATTTCATACACTTAAACCATGATTTATCCTATTCAAATGAAAATATCAAAGAGCAACATTCAAATCCTTGAAAATTGTCAAAATGTCAAACTTAAATTTCAAATCATTACCATGCATTCCAGAGTATTATTAATTTTTTTTACTACACACTTATAATTAATTCTTATACATAAAAAATACTTAACTCTTGTAGACTTCAAAGTCTCAAAATGTTTCACACTGGAAATGGAGGGAAAAATCATTAATATAATACAATCATTTAAACAATTCTGAGAATCTTATTAAATAGTTACAAAATAAATCTTTTCTTATTTCAAATGTTCCTTGAGAAATAACTAATAAAAAAATTCGTAACAAATATTCTTTTGAAATAAAGACGTTCTAAACTAATAAAGGACTTATACACATAAAAATAACTTTCATAATGAATCGCACAAAAATGATTTACAAAATGAGTCTAGTTTTTTTTTTCTATCTGTGTCTTGTTAAAAAAAAATCTTTTCATCCATTTGTCATTCCTCTGGTCATTCATTCATTCACTAACAGTCCTTTTCCTCTTGTCCTGGTTTCTTTTTACTTTTTTTAATCCTTTATTTTTTAATATTTTATCCTTTCACAATAAATTATTTTCCCTGCCGTGTGTTATATTGGGTATGAAAATGAGTTTATGTTGTTGATTTTATATTGCTTTGATTAAGTATAATTTAGAATAATCTGCAATAAAATGCCATTTGTTAAAGAGTTATTTCAGGCCCTTTGTTGGGCAACTTTCAGAAATTCTACTTTATTTAATACGGCTATGAACTCTAGACTATATTTAAATACCAGCTTAAGATTTGAATAGCAGATGTGCAGAATTCTCTAAGAATGAAATACTGTATTAGCTGTTTAAAGCTTGTATCTTTGTCAGATTTATAAGTGTTTTTATTGCTACTGTTAATTTAGTCCATTATGTATTCTTATTTATGTAGAAATTTAATTCTGAGGAATTTTCTTAAACGTTTAGGTGATACAAAGGCTCCTCCTGAGGTTGTGATGACTCTCATTAGACAGGTAAGCAAAATTATGATTCCGTAACATAAATTTTTTGTATGTGTTGCATAATTTTACAACTTTATGTGTTATGAAAGGGTGTAATATATGATGTAGTAAAATGAGACTTTCATATTGTACATGACTGTATGCATCACAAAACCCATTATATAGTCTGATTTTTTATAATTAGTAAAATAATTCTTATTTGAATTGTTTGACTTTTCTTTTGAATTATTAATTCTTAATAAATATGTAAAGATATCGACTAAGTTATTTTATCTATTTTATGTAATTTTTCTGTCGGAAGGGTAAGGTAAGAAAAAATAAAATAAAATTGTTAAGAATTAAGTATGCTATAATTTCAATATTAAGCATAAAATATTTTGTTGTATTATCGTTTTGTAGTTCTAGTAAAATGTCTGAATATCAGTTGATTTTAATTATATTTTGAAATGCCTCATTTGCCACCAGGTATGACGTAAGGTTTTCAGATATTTAACCACTGATCAAGTGGTTACATGTATGGAACAAAGCATACTTAATTATAAAGTTGGTAAATAATTAACTAATCTGATAATATTAGTGATAGTAATTCAAAATATAAATTGGAAGGAAAAAAAAAGAATTTTTTTTTTATTTTTCTAGTTAAATTATTTTATTAAAAATATTAGGTATGTTTAAATTAGAAATTTAGGATAATAAATTTCTATTTATAATTTACCTAGCTGATTTCATTTTACTTTTAATTTTATTTTTTACTCAAAAATAGGACATGTGATATTTTACTTGTATACTTACATTTTGTAAAACTTTAGTGTAAAACATCTTTCCCACATCGAAAATGATGTCAAATAAATTATTTATTTTATTATGTAATTTCTGTTTGGGAAATAACATTATTTGCACCAATGTACATAGCAGCATTTTAAGAAATTGCTTATTCCTAGAATTTTCATTTGTATTTTTTATCATGTTTATAGAGTAAAAATAAACTTCATAAATATTAAAATAGCTTTTTATGTTTAATTTTTAATTGCTGAATGGAGCCTGATACAAATTTTAATTAAGTATGATTTTGTTGCAGAGAATCTCGCATTGCATTTTTAGAGACCATGATCATCTTTCACGGCGTTATGTTTTTGGATATCTCCAGGAAAAGGAAGAATATGATGAAGCTTGTTTTAAAGCGAGTCTACAAATTTCTGCATTAAATAAAAAAGTAAGTAAAAATTTCTTTCAATGATTTTAGTTATATATATAATGTCTTCCTTTTTAAATGTTCCTTTTGTCTTTCAATCTTATGATCTTTGTAATTTTAGAATTAAGTTTCAAATTACTAATCACAAAATGAGATTTGAAGGCTTAGTTTCTTGCTTAGAAATTAATGTTATAAGTTTTGAAAATTGTGTTGAAGTATTTTACTTTGAAATTTTGTGATTGTTATATTCAGGATTTAATAAAACTTTTTTTTTTTAATAAAACTGTTATATTCTGGATTTAATAAACATATATTTAGCAAGTCTATTGCTATAAATAAATTCTAATGTCAAATGAATTCAGACTTCACTATCATTAATTCACATACATGTGGCAACTTGTATAGTTAAAATCCTAACAAAAATTGGCTATTATTTTAAGATTCTTTGTTATTAAATATTAAAAAATATTTTATTTAATTTATAATTAAGAGGCCAGTAATTTCCTTCACATCTTATAAAATAAATAATTCATTAAAAAAGTATTTTATAGGCAATTTAGATATAAATTTAGTAATTTTTCTAGAACTTCTGTAAGAAAAGAGTAATTGTGCTTTACAGAATAGAAAGTTTATTAATTTGTCTTTTAGGATTTTGTGAATTATTGCTTGTAAATACCAATTACAAGTAACTCCACTTAGTTGAATTAAAGAATTTTTTAAAATAATTACTTTATAGTTATACAGTTGGTTAAAATTTTATTTATAAGTACTGAAAATGTGGATGTAATTTAAAAGTGCCTGTTAGGATGGTTTGTTTCATTTGCCTAATTTTGGTAAGCACTATCTTTTTGTCTCACGAATATATTTGTTTGAAACAATTTTTTTTTTTTTCTATTCTGCTAGTTATGCAAAAAAGTTCTTTCAATTTGTGCTAAATATACACTGGTGTGCAATACTTAAGCAACAGGTGTTTTTTTTTTTTTTTTTTTTTTTTTTTTTTTTTTTTATTATTCTATGAGAAATCCTCTGAGAGACAGCATTTTGTACTTAAACGATGACAAAAGCATAGTTGTGCAAAAATGAATACAGTGCTTATAGTATGGAATCAAACAAAAAAAAAACTTTATTGAACTCATAGTATTGTTACACAAGATTGTCCAAGAGAAAGAACAGCAAGCAAATGTTCCTTAGTATGGGATATGCCGTCCCCTTAATTGCAATGGTTGCTTTGCACTGTTTCTCCATACTCGGCACCAGATTGTCCAACAATTCTTAAGGTAAAAGTGCCCATTCCTCAATCAACATTTGTTTCTGTTGTTGGAAGTTTTCCTGAAGATGTAATCGTGCCGCCAGGCGTCTCCCCGAAGCATCCTTGTGTTGCACCCTCGGAATACCCTAGCGATCCTTCTCTATTTTCAACCCTCCTTCTTGTCTACCAATTTGTCTTTTCCTTAATTTCTAATCTTCTAGACCACAGTTTAATCTTTTTTGGTGCAGCATAGCCATATTTGGCTCATGCGCCGATAAACTTTACTTTCTTACATGACCTCTTTGTCTATCAATCCTTTTTCAATGTTTTAATGTCTAGATCACAGATTTACCTTGTTTGGCGCAGTATGGCCACATCTGGCTCTTACACCAGTAAAACTTCACTATCATCATTATCACCCCGAAGTATCCCCCACATATTCTGTATGATTTAAATCAAGTGAGAACTCTGGATAATCCATTCAAGTGATATCTCCACTCTCCAATAGTTGCTGAACATCAGCAGTCCAGTGTGGCTATTCATTGTCATCCATGAACTCTGAACAGAGTCGCATGAGGGAGGATCACCTCTTTACAATAGCGATTTCCTGTTACAAAACCTCTGTCAAAAATGGGAAACACAGTATCCCTCTTTGGACGACAACTACAGGACCACTGTAACAATCTGTTTCTGTGATGTTACTCGAATGAAATAGTGTCGCTACCTCTCTCTTTCTAAATCAATTGGCATTGAGAATCATTTGTGGTACGGAAATGACTCCCATCCGTAAAGAGGACATGACTCCATGGGTGGGATGTCCAGTTTTTGTCCTTACACCACTCCAAATGGTGCCTCCAACGCTGGTCAAATTACGCACCTCTTCCAGCTTTCTGATCATTCTTCTGCATGTGAAGTCATCCAGGTGATTTCTTCTAGCCATATTTCACGAAAGAATTCTCTTGTACTTGCAGCGTATGTCTTTAATTGTGCCTCTGTTCTTCCTTTTTGTTTTCATATTGTGAGCAGAAATGAAGAGATCTGAACTGGCAGTGTTTTTAGATTACGTGATTGTTGATATGACGTCATCCCTCATATCTGGCAATGAGGAATTGGGAATTTGCATTCGACATTGTTGGCGGACCTGAGTTGGCCCTTGATAATTAATGCCACAAGCAGAGTG
This sequence comes from Nephila pilipes, assembly GCA_019974015.1. NCBI lineage: Eukaryota > Metazoa > Arthropoda > Arachnida > Araneae > Nephilidae > Nephila > Nephila pilipes. The sequence goes on from BMAW01052926.1 coordinate 172,698, forward strand.
AGACAGATGCTGATATTTTAAAATGTTATTTTATTTACATAATATACATATTTACAGGATATTTATAAGACTAATTAATATCATCACTGTATCAGCCAAAGGCTGCACTATCACAGTCAAGTCTTATTACAATCACAGCGATGGTCTCATCATTCACAGCCAAGGTCTCATTCCTAATAACTTCGTAAATCTCCATATATATATATCCGGAATCTGCACTTGACACTGTCAACTTCACAGTTAAGAATTGGTATCCAATGAAAAAATAACTTCGTATGACGTAACTGAAAAATACTGTCGAATGCAATTTCCCGATTGCCAGATACGGGGATGACGTCATGTCGGCGACACGTAATTCCAAAACATTACCAGTTGGGATTACCGTGATATGACAACAGACAGTATCTTCTGTTACATCATTAGAAGTTTATTTTTCTGATTCCCGTCTAGATCACAGTTAAATCTTGTTTGGCGCAGCATAGCCATATGTTGTCATATCGCGGTAATCATAGGGAATTACGTTTTCCGATATGACGTCATCTCGCGCATCTGGCAATGGAATCGGAAATTTGCATTCGACGGTGTTTTTTTCTATTACGTCATATGAAGTTGTTTTTCATTGGATGCCGATTTGTAACTGTCAAGTTGACGGTATCGAATGCAAATTCCCTAAGATATATAAAGGAGATCTGATTAGATTGTGATGAGACTTTGGCTAATAATGTGTTGTAAATAAAATAGTGATTTTAAATAATTAGAATTAGTCTTTTTCTGTTGATGTGGCATTAATATTAAATTCTATTATCAAAGGCTTACTTTTTAAGGAAGGCCAACAATTGGTTATGGGCCCAGGCAAGATTCCACTGCGCCTGCATTTAAATTATTTTTTTAAAATAATAAAGCCACATTAACAGAGTAAAGTTTGGAATCAATAACGAATATAATGGCTTTGCTGACATATCAGATTGATGCTTTGAATGCATCAAATTATGCTACGTGGAAAGAAGATATCAAAGTGTTGATGATGGAAAAGGATCTATGGCAGTTTGTTGTTCAGCACAAGACTAGCGATGTCGATGCCTCCGCCAAGAAAGAAGTCAAAGAAGATCCAGAATGTGCAGCAAAGAAGATACGAGCTTACTCCCTCATCTACCTAAATGTACAGAAGGAGTTTCGCCCGCTACTTAGCGGCATGGAAGACCCAAGAGATGCATGGGAGAAGATCAAGACACATTTCGAGCCAAGTTCAAGAGCCAGAATTGTGGAGCTGACGGATGCGTTTTTCAGTTGCCATCTCAATCCCGGAGAAGGAATCAATCTATATGGTGCGAGATTGAGGACTATCATACAGCAGTTGTCCGATGCCGGTCGACCTATATCGGAGTGGTTGCAGCCATTCCAATTGATTAGACGACTACCGGAGCAATACCGTGGAATTGTCCAGTTAATTTATCGTTTTGAAGACTCTAAGTTTACCTTTGAAAATGTTTTGAATGAATTGTTGTCAGAGGAAGCCCGGCTAAAACTGTTTTGTAAACAAGATAATGTAAGTAGAAATTTTGAACAAGCTATGGAAGGTATTAGTGTGAAACCTAATTTTATTAAAAGTAAAGATAGAAGTAAAGATCAGCAAAAGGGGAATTTAAATAGTCAGTCAGAAAATCCCAATAATAAACCAAATGTAAAGTGTTTTAATTGTGGGAAAATGGGCCATTTTGCTAGAAACTGTAGGATTAAGATTAGGAATCAGGCTAAGGTAAGAGCTAACCCCAATGTTTGTTTATTGGCAGAAGCCAGTTTGGGAACAAATACTGACAATACTGCATGGGTATTTGATACCGCTGCAAGTTCCCACTTCTGTAACAATCGTGATCTGTTTACAACATTTCAACAGACTTCTGGGGTAGAAATGAAAGCTGCAATTAAGGGAATGACCTGTGAAGTTCTCGGTAAGGGGAATATAACTTTTGATTGTAAAAATCAAAGAGGGACTCAAACGGTTACTCTAACCGATGTTTTGTATTCACCCAGGCTTCGACATAATTTGATGGCGGGCCACCGCATTGAAGCAAGTGGATCCTATTTCGTAGGGAAAAATGGGCGAATTGACATTTTTTCTAAAGAGGGTAGAAAGCTGTTTTCGGCCAAACGAAATAATGGTCTTTATTATGTGTTAGCTGATTATCCGAAAATGGGTAAAAAGCGTAATTATAAGCAGAAAGATTATCCGAAAATGGGTAAAGAGCGTAATTATAAACGGGAAGAAATAAATCAGATCTCTTCGGAGAACAGTCTTGAATTATGGCATAAACGTTATTGTCATATTAATAAGGATTATATTTTGAAGACTGTAAAGAATGTTAGAGGATTGCCCGCATTGAAAGATCAAGAATTAAACTGCGAGCCATGTTTAATTGGAAAAGCTAAAAGGATTTCATTTAAACCAATAGGAAAGATTAGATCGCGGAAACCTTTAGAACTTTTACATCTGGATGTGGCGGGTCCGATCCAAACTACATCAAGAGGCGGTAATCGATATTTTTTAACTATCATAGATGATTTTTCTAGAAAAGTTTGTATATACTTACTGAGGGAAAAATCGGAAGTTTTCAGTAGTTTTATAAAATTTAAAAATAGAGCCAAAAGATTTACCGGTAACAAAATTATTAATATTCGTACTGATAACGGGATGGAATTCTGTCTAGGGGATTTTGAAAGGTTCTTAGAAGATAAAGGTATCAAACATGAAAGAACGAATGTATATACCCCAGAACAGAATGGAGTTGCTGAACGTTTTAATCTAACAGCAATGGATGCAGTACGAACTATGCTTAGGGATTCGAAATTAGGAGAGGAAAATTGGGGTGATGCAGTGCTATGCTTTACTTACGTTTGGAATCGAGTAACGCATAAGCATTCCGAGAAAACCCCGTTTGAATTGTATGGTGGAAGGGTTCCAACCGTACGACATTTAAGAACTTTCGGATCAACAGTTTATGTAGGGATTCCAAAGCAACAGCGTAGAAAGCTAGATATGCTTGCTGAAAAAGGAATATTATTAGGGTATGCTCTTCGTAGCAGAGGATATCGCGTTTTAATTCCTGAAAAGAATAAAGTTATCGAAACCATAAATGTAAAAATAAATGAGAATAATTTAAATGGTAGGGAAGATATTGTAAATAGAAATTTAATTATATTAAATGGTTATGATGATGAAACCGAATCGGATGCAGAGATAGAAAACCCGGTTAAAGAGATAACCAAAGAGGTTAAATTAATTGACGAAGAACCGGAAATTTCTGATCAAAGTAATTCGGATCCAACCATTCCCTCCAAGTCTGAAATAAATTGGTTTCGGAAAGCTGTACCTCGACCCGATGGATCAAGAGTCGATATATACTATGGTATATTGGGTACGAGCATGCGTTTAAGATCTAGGAACGATGCTAGAGCTTACTGTGAGGCAAATGAAATCCCTTATGACCCAGAATTTTTTAATTTTAGTGGTAAAAATTCATTTACCGGTATAATAAAACAGGAAATAGAATTAAATTTTTTAAACATTTGACAATTAAATTTTAAAGACATAAAAATACCAGATACATTCCACGAAGCATCCAATTCCCCTCAAGCATCTAATTGGAAACATGCAATGGAGGAGGAAAGGAAAGTATGGACATTGGTTGAAAAGCCAGTGAATTCAAAAATATTAGGAAACAGATGGGTATTTGCATTAAAAACAGATTCACAGGGTGATATCTTGAGGTTTAAAGCCCGTCTTGTAGCACAAGGTTTCCGACAAGAAAAAGGGTTTCAATATGACCAGGTTTTTAGTCCAGTAGTAAATTTTTCCATAATACGATTATTTTTTTCTATTCTAGTAGGAGGGATGAATTGGTATCATATACAATTAGATATCAGATGTGCATATTTGTATGCCTCATTGTCTGACATGATATATATGAATCAGCCAAAAGGTTTCGTCGACTCCAGAAAACCGAATCATGTATGTTTATTACAGAAGGCTCTATATGGACTACACCAAAGCGGACGTGAGTGGTATTATGAATTAAATAAAGTTCTAGAATCTTTAAATTTCATGAAACTAGAATGGACAAACTGTGTCTATTGTTATAACAGAGAGATAATTTTATTACTATATGTTGATGATATTATTTTATTAGGAAAGCAAGAAGATAAGATTTATAAATTAATAGATGTTTTAAAACAGAATTTTGATATAAAAGTAATGGGAAAAACTATTAAATTATTAGGGGTAAATTTTGAGCAAGAAATGGGTAAACTTTACATAAACCAAACTGATTATATAGAAAAAGTTTTTGATCAGTTTAGAAATTATAAGCCTCCAATAGTTTCTCTGCCCATTTCAAAAGGTATTGTACTTTCAAAACTGGACTGTCCACAGACTAATCAGGAAATTAAAGAAATGGAAAAATTACCCTACAGAAATTTAATAGGATGTTTATCATTTATAGCAAACAGAACACGTCCAGATATTAGCTATGCAATAAATATTCTTTCGCAATTTCAAAATAACCCAGGCAAAGCTCATTGGGAGGCCTTATTAAAAGTATTGGGTTATATATATTATACAAGGGAAGATAAATTGAATCTATCCGGTAAGACAACAATAAATTGTTTTAGTGACACAGAATATGCATCTAATAGAGATGACCGGGTTTCGGTTGGGGGATATATAATTTTTTGTGATCAGACTATTATTTCTTGGCGGACATCGAAGCAACGTAGTGTCTCTTTATCCACAATGGAGGCGGAATACGTTGCTTTGACAGATGCTGCTAAAGAGTTACTTTGGATATTAAGAATTGTAGAGGAATGTAAAGAATTGGGAATTTTTTCAAACGAAAATTTTGAATTCAATTTATTTTGTGATAATAAAGCAGCAATAGATTTCTCGAATTCTGCTATTGAAAATTCTCGAACAAAACACATTCATATTAAATATCATTTTTTAAGAAATTTAGTGTCGGAAAATTTATTTAATTTAAAGTATATAGCTAGCAAACAAAATTGTGCTGATCTATTTACTAAATCCCCAACTAAGACAACTTTGTCAGAGTTTAAGGGGAAAGTATTTTTTAGAGATAAAAATTAATTCTAATGGTTACAATGTTTGAAATATTAAGTCCATTGTTATTGGAAATAATCTTTGTTAATGGACGGTAATTTGAAACTTTTTAATGTCAAGCCATTTATATAAGCAATAATTTAATGCTGTGTATGATAATATAAAGGTATATCAAATTATTTTTGTGTACATATAAAAATGAGTTTTGTATATTTTTAGATTTTGATATACTTGCATATGAAAGTTATTTGATTTTTGTAACATCGCCCAGATGTGTGAGAGGCGGGCCAATTGTCATATCGCGGTAATCATAGGGAATTATGTTTTCCGATATGACGTCATCTCACGCATCTGGCAATGGAATCGGAAATTTGCATTCGACGGTGTTTTTTTCTATTACGTCATATGAAGTTGTTTTTCATTGGATGCCAATTTGTAACTGTCAAGTTGACGGTATCGAATGCAAATTCCCGAAGATATATAAAGGAGATCTGATTAGATTGTGATGAGACTTTGGCTAATAATGTGTTGTAAATAAAATAGTGATTTTAAATAATTAGAATTAGTCTTTTTCTGTTGATGTGGCATTAATATTAAATTCTATTATCAAAGGCCTACTTTTTAAGGAAGGCCAACACCATATCTGGCTCTTGCGCCAATAAACTTTACATTCACTCACTCACTCACTTATTTTTCTGATTCTTAACTGTCAGTTGACTGTCAAATGCAGATTCCTAATGTATATAATAGGATGAATGAAATTACTATGATGTTTACTATTATGATTCCTGTTCTCATAATTGGAAGTTAATACTTTTATTGTAATCTTGATCTGCCTGGGCCAACTGCACACATTTTGCGTACACTCACATCGCCTATGGCGTTTTGTTCCAGACATTTGCATACACATTACCTTTCTACTGAATTGCGTGTTCGTTGTGCTGTGCGCAATAATCCATTTCTGAAATTTCATTGCTATCTGCTTAAAATTTACATTGTTGCTTAAGTTTTGTACACCAGTGTATATGTATTAACAAATTCTACTACTTTACATAATTTTTGTATCTAATAAAATCTTTGTCACAAAACAAATTTGGTGTCATATATTATTAGCCACCCGAGGTGCTATTATTTTAGATGGGTCATTTTCTCGTACCAGATCACTTTTCAATTTTTTCATTACTTGCTTGAATTTTAATTACATTTAACTGATAATATTCAATTTAATAATTTATTGAAGTAAGTTAATTGGAGTAATTTAATATATATAATTATAAGAAAAAAGTGCACCTTGGGTGGCTAAATCTGTTCTTTGCAAAACTTTGCTTAGAACTTTAATTCATTTTTACTATTGCTTTTGAAATTAAACAAGTAATATTTTTTTTGGGGGGGGGGGCAATTGAAAATATTTTTTTGTAATAATAATTTTCAAAAATGGTTTTAAATAGATTTTTTAGAATTCTCTAGTTTTGATTATATTGTCAATAGTTTGATATGAAAGCATAATTATTATGGATATACCAAAGCAATATTTTATAGGTTTTTGTAAAAATTAGGGAACATTTTTTTTCCATATGTATAATGCAGATGCTTTAATATATATAGATTTTTTTTTACATGTATATTGATTATTATTTTCAAAATTTTAAAAAAATTTATTTTATCAATTGGGAGTTTATAAATACCTTGTATATATAAAGTTTAAATTCTTTATTTTCATTTTATTTTAAAATGAGAAAATGACTTAAAAATAGATTGCAACCCATTGTGTAATGTATAAAAAAATACACATTAAGTTATAATTTTGCATTCACTGTTGGTCACATTTTTGTTAATTATGTTAGAAAGATGAAGTTTTAAACTTTTCTCATTTAATTTGCATTCATTTTTCAATATCATTGGTAAACTTTTGTAAAAAGCTACTTTTGAAGTTTTTGTTTGTACCTTTTTTTTACTATGTATCAATTTTTGATCATGATGAAGTAATAAGGAATATATTTGATAATTTCTTAAAAAAAATCTTAGGTTGATGGAATAGATAAAGATCAAGCAAAATTTTACAGATTTTTTTCCCAGGTAAATCTTTTCATCGTTACTTCAATATATTATCATTACAATTATATTTTCAAATACGTTATGAATCTCATAAGTGGCTGGAATTTTTTAATTAGGAAAAATTTACAATAGCATGCATATTTATAAGAAATAATTCAATTTTATTGATATTTTAAATGAGAGTAATTTTGTTGCAAATATTTATTTTTCATACATTTTACTTCTAAAATGAATGACTAATTTCAATTATATAGCATTTAGAATTTCATTCTTCACTTTTAGTTAAATGTTTCATAATTTTATGTTATTTTCATATAATTAATTTTGATACTTTATAATTTGTGTACCTGAACTTCAATTGAATGAATGCCATTGTTTATTTGTTTATAATATCAAAATAAAGTAATGTATTGAATTTTTATTTTCATTAGAAATTGCTTGTAATCATTCCCAATTGTTTATTGAACACTTTTTATTGTAGGTTGAAACTAAATCTGTGGGAGTTACTGCTGAATTACCTTTTCAAAAAAAATATGTAAGCATGAAGATGCAGGATAGTTGCATTTTCAATATTATTTTGAAATATTGTTTGTTTATTCAAATTTACAAACCTAAAAGAAAAAGGCTTTGCTTATTGATAACTAACAACTCTTGGAGATATCTGATTCGTAAAGAAGTATATTTGTAATCATAAAAAATAAAGCATGAACTTATTGGTTTCATATTAAAACTACAGTCAAGAAAACTCTTACTTCATCCTAGTGTTTCCTGTGTAGTGAATGGTGTAAAATTAAAACCCATTATTATTTTTAAGAGACATAGCTGAAATGTAGTTTGCCAAATGGTGTTCACACGACATTCATGTTCATGAGGAAGGATGAAATGGACAAAAGCAGTAAAATTGTAGATAAGGAATATTTGGCAAAAGCATTTGGGTGCCTTAAGGAATACATTCTTAGTTTGGGATGTGTTCAGATTCAATCTGAAGGAAATACAAACAAATTAATGAAAATGTGTTACACAACATGGTAGTTCCAGGCAAATTAATGCCATTAGTTCAGCTTTTAGATATGTGTATCGATAAACCATTCATAGGAAATTTAAAGTGACAATGTCAATACATGCATATTGGAAGGTGGAAAAACATTTACAATAATAGGCTAAATGCATCATGCCTGTCTAGAAATAGTGTGCGAGTGGAGAAAAATAAAATAAAAAAAAAAAGCATGGGATAAAATTAAATCGTAAATAGTTCAAAAGTCATTTAAAAATGTATAACAATCTAGATGGAAAGTAAGATTGATGAGTAAAACTGTGATGGTGAAGATGAAACAGAATTCTATGAAGCACCTTAAGATATAAAGACAAATATGATGAACTTTTCATGTTTTCCAATAATGAAAGCTTTTTCACAAGATATACAATTTCTTGTAATTAAACAGCATTTAAGTGCATGTAGAAATCTTAATTTTTTTGTCCTGATATTTTTCTTATTTTTAAATATTTTAATGTATGGTGTATTATGATCTTATATTTTGTGTTATAAGTGCACTTTATATGCCATAGTACATGGTATAAGATGTTTCATTATTGCATTTTAAGGTGTAGAAATTCATTTGATGTGTATTTTACATTCCTCGTATTTTCCTCTTCGAAATTTTCAAATTTGTTGTCAAAAATTTCATAATGTTTAAATAGATTGTTTTTGCACAAGTTATCGTTCCTCCAATATAATGATAAAACAATCAGCATTTGTAAATAAGGAAAACCATTTTATTTTATATTTGAAATATGTATAATTTTGCATGAGTTGTTAAGATACTACTAGATTCTTATATTTAAAAATGTTCCATCTTTCTGTGAGTTAAAGATATGCTTGAATTTTTTTTCATTTCTTTTTATTATAAAATTACATGATATATCGTAATTTTGATGTCTGTATTAAATCTATAAAGTTATCATTTTTAATATAATTTGTAAAAATATTACCTACTTTTTACTATAAATATGGTTCATAAATATTTTAGTAACAAATTGAATATAATTTTACCAGATGGTATTGAATGTATTTATTATTCATTAAAACAATTTATTAGGTTTAATTTAAAATTCTTTTAATGTTGATTCTGTATATTCATTATTTCAAACCATTTTGTTATTCTTTCAAAAGGATGAAAGATTTCTTAGTGCTGACTTTTTCAATGATGTCAAATTTTTATATCCATCTGCTGAACAATCAACAGAATCAAACCCAAGTCTTCATGCAAATATCAAAGTTGATTGTAGTGACCTTCCTGTTGCGTCCCCTATGGAAAATGTGGTAAGTTATTTTGATAAGAAGTTATTGTAACGTCAATTATCAGAAGCTTGAAAATAACCTTTTAAGTGCTTGAAGTACAATTTTTACAAGCTTTTATTTAACTTGCTATGTTTGTATGTATGCCTGTTTTTCCAGTTCTAAGTTAGTTCTCAAATTTTAATTCACTTCGTATCATCTGCCTGGTCTGAAATTTTTCATGCATGTATAACTCTTGCAACAATAGGCTTAAACAGTATCAGGCTGAGGGGGGAGCTTGCACGTCTCCATGTCCAATTTAGTTGAAATTTTAACCACATATAGCTCATGTAAGTGTTCTTTCGTCTTAAATTTCCAGACTAAAAAGAGTCAAATATAAGTAAAACATTTTTCATCAAGCTTTTATTTAACAACTAGAATGGCGGCATTTTCCGTATGTCCAAAAAGACGAGAAGCGGTCATTTTGACTGCTCTTATTCGACAAATAAAAACTGCTTTCTCTCCCAAAATATTTTGCTGAAATAAGGTCCTCAACACATTCAACTACTAAATTTGTTATTTACATTGCATTGATTATGTACTCTGCTCATGCTGTATGTTATATTTTTTTTTCAAATTCAAGGTATTACAATGTTTACAATCAATTATTCATAAATTACAATAATAAATACAAAATAAAGCACACTGCTCAGTGAAATATCATAATATTTGAATCACACAAATTATATTAGATATATATTGCATTTATTGATTGAATTTATAAAACATGATTTAAAAATATATTAATTTTTAGGAGTGATTTACATTATCCCTTGTTGAAGTCTTTACAAACAGTAAGCTTTATCACTTAGTTACTGAGGTAACTCATGCATCATTTGTGCTTGGGGGAGAAATGCGGAGTTGGAAATTTTTTAGAGGAAGCATAACTTTTGTGGAGCTCATCTGCCGAGTTCAAAATATAATCACTTTGCTTGATGTTTATACCAATAATTCCCTTATAAATTACCCAGGCATTGATAGCAGCAGAGTTAAGAATATTGAAAAAAACCTGTACTGGCCAATGTTGGGAAGTGGATTTAATAGTATACTTTCTCTCCATCTGATCAAGCACATCGACACTGTGTTAGTCACATTGCAAAACTTAACAACCTTCGATCAAGTGTAAGTTGTAAGGTTCTCAACAGCAAAACATTTTTTGTTGTTTTTTTTTTTTTTTTTTTTTTGCTTGATAAGCACTCAAGGTGATGTCATAGTCTTTCAGAATTTTGCTTGAATAAAACTCTCCCTTTTTAGTTTTGAATAATTCAGGTATTTCTTTGCGCATTTCAAAGTATTAATGAGGCTAAGTCCTTTATTTCTTAATGTTATAGCTAATTTTAAAGATGTAAAGTAATTATCAGTTGCAATATTTCTTCCAGTATTTTGAAAGGGCTCTGGTAATCGGCATACTGCGTGTTCTGTGATGGTTTCAGAACTTGGTCTATGTTCGTTTTTTCCTAAATATGGAAAGCCATTCAACAAATATTTTGACAAAACATCGAAATTTTATACCGAACTTGTCTGTTTTTTGTGGCATATATTGTGTGAATGGGCAACATGCTTTACTTGAAAATAGTTGCTAATTTATTGTTATGTATTCACTTGCTTTATAATATAAATGACAATTTTGAACAAGTTCCAAACTTCTGATATTGAGACAAATTTATCTGTTTGAAGTCTCCGATCTTGTTGATCTTGTATCAAACTGCAAATGCCTACCATTTCTTTAAATCTATCACAAGACATTGTTTCGTGAAAAATGTCAATGCCCCAAGTCTTGGACCATCGATTGTTAATGGAAATTCCTTTCGTAATGAATGTTCCGCAGGCAGAAATTACAGAAATAAAGACGTCCAATTCTTCTAAATATAAACTCAAGTGCAGTTTTGTAAAAATTTGAGCCTCCGTTTCTTTGGACTTTTGTATGAAACACATAATCTTTTCGTTTATTTTGAGCCTCCATGCACAAGTAAAGTTTCCATCGGGTCTGTGCGTAATGGCAACAATACATTATGCTGCTGCTGTCTTCCCACAGAAAGAGAATCGGAAGGAACTGTACTCCACACTGTCCTATCTTTCGCTACTTCTGTATTATGCTCATTATGGTCATTTTGAGAAAGATGTTGGTTTTCCACTTTTTCTCCACAAATCTGCTTCACTTTCGACCCCTTATTACGAGTCTGATTTCTTCCTTGTGTAGTAGCTTGTTGAAAATTGGTGTTTAAATACGAAACTTCCTCATTTTAAGAGGAGTAATCATCTCTTTCAGATTGCATAAAAAGTGAGCATTCATTGCTTAAGCTGATTCCCTTCTATATTTTGGAATGTATTATTCATCGGATAAATCCGATTTTGCATCTGAACCAAAATTGGTTTCAGGTATATTTTGTAACAGACGAAAATTTCTGTTTCTGATAGATTTCTTTTACTGATGGTTCATCACGACATTATGAGAGAAAATTTACATCCAAACAAGTCAAGAACATTGTAAGAAATGCATATGTAATTCATGTTACATTTAATCGCAGAAAGAATTCCTTGTGACCAACAGGTGTTTTTCGATTTTCGTCGCCTCGTATACCCCTTTCATCAAATCATATTCAAATAACCGCCAAACGAATTACACATGACTTGCAGGTGTTTTCTCTCCCTTGCCCTTATGAGAAATGCAACATATAATGCTGTGTTTGTGCAGCGGTCAAAATGACAGCTTACAGTCTTTCTAGTTATAAACAATTATAAAATGAATATTAATGAGGTAAAGCAAGGAAATTTTTTCTCTACCTCATCTTTATGGATAATTTGAAAAGTCAATGAACAAAAAGGAAATGAATGAAGAAGCACGTTTCAAATTCTTTTGCAGTCAAAATGATTGCTCCCATCTTTTTGGTGTTAAATGTGTATTCTCAAAGGTATAAAATTATCGTCTGTATGTGTAAAATAATGTTTAATTTATTAAAGCATGAAAGAGGCACTTAACTAAGATACCTAGGTAATTTAAGTACCATTGCTGCTTAGCATAAATTCCAGAAGAAATGATGCAGTGTTTATTTTTGCTTGTGTAGTTATTAAAGTACTACTAGATTCTTGTTCAAAATTTCTCTATAAATATTCAAAAAATTTTCTTTCAATTATCAAAAAATTGAGTAATCAAAATATATAAATTTTACTGTAGATATGGTTTATAAAAATATGAATTGTAAACTGGAAACAGTTTTGCTGTGTAATATTTTATTTAATATATTCCTTAATACAATTCAAAGAATTGTATTATTCCATTTAAAAGAAGTTCAAAGAACTTCTTTTAAATGGAATCTGTATAATCATTGTTTCCAAATAACTTTACTATTATTTCATTCACATGACGAATCAAAGCCAATTCTTGATTGGTGTGATGACGATCTCAACTCAACTTTTTCGTCACTTATGCAGCCATCATCTTTAGGTAAATGAATTATTTCTATATACTTATAAGTTCTTTTTTTTTTTTTTTAATAGCCTCTTTTGACATAAAATATCTAATTTGGGTACCTTTTGTCAAATGCATTTAAAATTAAAAGATATTGTTTATTAGCTTTCAGACCTAAGGTATCAATTTGAGGAAAGATTTTTTAATTAGTATTCTGAGTGTTGAAATTACTATATTTTGAAGTGCACGCATAATCATAGTTTCAAATTGCTGAAAAGCGAAACCTGCCAAATGTCTACCAAAACATAAATTTCTTAAATATTTTATAAGAAAATTATTTCATATATATATATTGTTTCGGGGGATTTTTTAATAAAATTTAGATTGTATTTTGTTAAAAAAAATTGTTTGAATTTATTGGTGCTAAAATTAGTTTCTTCAGTTCCAAAAGTGTCTTTTTGTAAACAAAGTGAATATATGCAAGAACATACAAGTTTTGACTGGTGGGCAGGGCTTTTTCCCAGATCATGTGAAATTGGCAAATCTGATGAAATGCTACATAATACAGAATGTAAGGGTAAATCCCATGTAGTATCCAGTTCATAGACATGTTTAAATAATGTATATTAATCACAGTAATGGCTGAAAAAGCAACCTTTTCTATAAATACCAATATTTCTCATATCATCATCATGATACTGGTAGGGAAATATGCAGTAACTTTCTTCAACAACAATGCCAGAAGTTATAAGATACCTTATTAACTAAATAAGGTAATAGTAATATAATAGTAATTTATATAGTAAATAGAGATGCTTAAAATGCTTTGTGGTTCCCCTTCTTAAATAAAAATGTTTGATAAGGCTGAACCTATTTTACATTAAAACTTTTTTAATAAAAATGTCATGTTATTCCTTAAATTGTAATTGTAAACATTTCTAAGAATTCCATATTACCAAGTACGATTATAAGTCTTCTCTGTGTCAAAGAATTGGAAACAAGATGTTTATTATCGAGCAAAGCCATCTTGTATCTGTTTCTCCAAAGTGACAAGATTATTAACAGAAGATATGTTTCATTGAAAGCCACTTTGAAATGGTGTACTGACAGGCGTTCATTTGTGTTTTTTAACAGGCATTGTTTGCATTAAAAGGACACCTACAAAATTTGGTTAGTTTGATAGCATGTAGATGGCAGTAGGGGTTATGTGAAATCTGCGTAATGAGAGAGAATGTTACCGATCTAATTGTTGTTGATTTAGTTATTTTTCTTGTGTAATTTGGCAGGAGTTTGTTATGGAAATGGCTCAAAAGTAAAAGCTAGAAATTTCTGAGGAAAAATAAGTTTTATTATATAAAAAAAATGAATAATTACATGTTTTAAAGTGTATTGGACACAAAAATAGTTTTATGTAAATGTAACAATTAAATGTTTTGTTAAGTATTAAGTTGTGTGTATTTATTTAGATATTTTAATATTTTACAAATGATTATTTCTAATATTTTTCATTTTCTACGCTATTTAAAAGGCAAATTACATTGTTGTAAATATTACAGTAATATACTGCGAATAATTTTTAAGGAACATCTTTTAAAAGCAAGGGAACAATCTGTATGAGCTTCAGAAAAAAGATAACATTTTCAAAAACAGCTCAGGTGAAAATGTTTACCACTTTCAGCAATTGTTTGATCATAGCACTGCGCATAATACAAGAGTGAAAACTGTTGATTCTCCAAACCGTCAATTAACTGTGAGCTGTCAAATCAAAATTTGATTGGTTCTTCGAGATGTCACAGTTGGCCGATGTCTCGTTATTCTCTGGAAACCAAGCAACAACCAAAACAGTGGGTATCTTTTGAATATCCTACAAAAAAGAGCTAGATGGTCTCATTGACTGGAAAAGTTATGATTTTTTGGGATGTGAAGGGTGTCCTACTGGACAATATTACTGTTAATTAACCTCATTTCTAATATCCATTCCTGAAAAGGGTACTTTTTGAACTTTCCAGGCACTAAATGTTTCGGTTAGTGTTATGTATATATATTCTTGCTGTATTCCATTGTCCAATTTAAGCATTGAAGTGTTTATTCCGTTTGGTATCGAAAGAAGTGATCTAGCTAAAGCTAAAGTAGTAGGGATAGATTTTTTTTATATATACTCATTAAGAATAAAGTAGAACGATTTAAGTTTCCGTAATCATTTTTGGAAACCGTAATTAAAAATATGAAACTATTATTTTGTGAAATTGAAGCAATTTGTGTTTCTTGAATGCAACATGGTAACATTACGAATCACTCAATGCAGCCTTTAAGTTTATTACAGCTTATTTGTTCTATGTAAATTTACATTCAATGTGATGGTTTTTCTGTATAAAGTAGTACCATAGCATTAAATTAAGAGATAAATATTTTTTAAAAAAAAATTTGTCAGACTGGAAATCTTTGAACTGATGAAATTCATAGGTAAAATTCTAAAACTACATTTTCTTGTATCAAAATTTAATTTTTATGCCTCACTTTTAATTTATGTATCTTTCTTCAGATCTTTATTCTTTTGCCTGCATTTTTAAGGTGTAATAATTTTTTTTTTGAATGTGCAATCTTTATTACAGATGCTACTGTGGGTGTTGAGAAAGAGGTAAACTATTTAAAATATATATATATTTTTTTTTTATGTAACCTGCCAACTTTGGAATCAAAATTTTAATACTATTTGATAAATCCTTTCTTTGGCATCTTTCGGTATATATAGGATCTATGATTGCTAAGATCCTGTGTGATTTTCCTTTCTCCCATGGGGTATGATTATTATGAATGATACATCTTTGTTTAGTCAGGTGATCCTTATTTTCTTCTTTTTAGTTTTTTGATGCTTACCTTTTTTTCATTTCTTTCATTTACAGACTTGTCTTGCTCACTCATACTTTTTCTTTGCAATTTCTTGAGTATTTAAAGCAGTTTAGTTAAAAATGTCCTTCTACCAGTAAAACCAGCCAGTATATTTAATTTGGCATAAAACTTGTTAAATATCACAAGGTATTTAAAAAAAAAAATTGACTGGAAAAAATTCTCTTTAACCTGGCAGTCCAACAAAATTGTTCTTTAGATGACATGATTATATCATCATCCGATGGGCTGAAGTCGCTTTGTTAAATGGAATTTAAATATTAGTACAAGAAATATGTTATGTATTTTCGCCGGAGACAAAAAGTACTCCAAAATTCAAATTTATTATCAATGTTTGGTAACTGTAAGAGATAAGCTACCTATGATGTAGAGTTGTTTGATTTCTTTCTGTATTAAATATCTATGTGTAAAATGTGTCCGGGTAGCCTAGTGGTCTTGTTAGCAGACTTGTGGCTGGCGAGTTTCGTTGAGTCGTAGGTTCGAGCCTTGATGCCACTATAGACCCCTCTGTGTAGCAGAGGCTGATGCGCGTTACATCTGTCGGGGCTCAAAGTCTACACATTGGCTTGGTGTGGAGAGGGCGATGCCAGCTCGGGTATCATACTCGTCACTTTATCGAGGTTTGAAATCGCGAAGTCTGTCGTCGATAGCCTTGTTGGCCTGCCTCAGAGTAGGCCTTTGATAATTTAATTTAATATATGATGCCACATCAACAGAGAAAGACTAATTCTAATATTTTAAAATCTATATTTATTTTACACGATTATTTATTTACATTATTTACAATACTAATAATATCACTTTCTAAACCGAAAGCTCCAACATTATAACGATGGTCTCATCGATCATATTCAAAAAAGCACGAAGCCCCCAGTTTATTTGGCCATTCATAAACAGCTGTCATACAGCATCCAAAAAAAAAACTTCCTATAACAGCCAAAGACTCTTGCACCATCCTTCAAGCATCCAAGAAGCAGCAAGTCCAGTCAGTCAGTCAACCAAATCTAATAAGATCTCCTTTATATATATTCCGGAATTTGCATTCGACACCGTCAACTCGACAGTTAAAAATCGGCATCCAATGAAAAGCAACTTCATAGTATGACGTAATAGAAAAACACCGTCGAATGCAAATTCCCAATTCCATTGCCAGATGCGTGAGATGACGTCATATCGGAAAACGTAATTCCACGTGATTACCGCGATATGATACCAAGCCTCGTGTTGCTTCTAGTGTGATAATAAAACGACCAATCTATATACAATGAAATTTGTCATCATTTCGCGTTTGCGGAGTATTAAATTCTTAGATGTATTAAAAACTATTGCTGTCTTTTTACCTTTTAAATTATTAACATTCTGTTTAAAATACACATATTTATGTATGCTTTTCTTTTACTTTAGATTCCTCCTGACCTTAATAGTATTTCTTTAAATGAATGTAGGAAGCTGTTTCCTAAATCAACTGCAGAAAAAGGTGTGAAAAATGTTGTTGAAAATCTTAATTATCTGAAGTATTTTATTCTTAATTAATAATGTTGTCTATTTTAGAATTTTGGTAGTTCAAAAATTTAGGCTAAGAATATTTTAAAGGTTTTATGATGAAGTTGAGATATTTTTGCTTAGACAATAGGCTTTTGCTTTTTTAGGCTTTTTGCTCTATTGTAAAAAGTTTTTTTTTTTTTTAATTCTAGTAATTGTTTGGCTATCAGAAAATTAGTTTAATGAAACTGGTTTAAAGAAGTAATTAAATAGACTTGGGTTTTTCCACATAAAGAGAAATTAAGTTTTTCATTTGGGAATTAATATTTATTTGAAAAAAAAATTGAACATAAGGTTGTCTTTTCTAATAGAAGCAAAATATATACAACTAAACTAATTACGTACTTTAAAAATGTATCAAGGGCTGAAAATTTTTTAAGGGTTTGAAATGTCTTTGGCACCCAAGATAGACCTTCCCCACCACAGGGTTGAAAAACTTTCTCAAAAGCAGATTGGAAAACACGGCTCCCACCAAAAAGCATGTATTTGATGGATTGATTTGAGTATTTTCTGCATGAAGGAAACTCAAGAGATAAGCTTGATTATTGACGGAACATGTATAATATATATATAAATTTTAAATTATGTACTTTAAGAACTAGTTGGCATAATTATGCCTGTATGGCATAATTGTCTAGAGGCTTCATCTTAAAATTAAAAAACAGACAGACCAAAATATTAAAACCAATTTTAATTAATGATTGATAAAACTTCCATGTACAATCATTAACATAATACTGATGAAAATGTGAGGTAACTGGCCTTTCACCCAAAGACCTCATTATTTAAAATACCTTGATGAAAAAAGAATTGGTCATCTGGTTCTTAGACATATCCATTGGGCCTATAAACTCAATATCTTATTGTTAAGACAGTGATTGGATAATAGGTTAAGAAAGCAAGGCTCTTCAATTAATTTAAAAGGGAATATTTTATTTGTTGAATAAAAACTGTATGATATTAGTACCAGTAGTCTGACATGTCCAGGAATATAACACATCGATCAATAACTCCCGAGTCTAACATTGAAAACAACATTTTTTTTTTTTTTTTGCAAATTTTTTTTTTTTTTTTCATCAACATAACACCTTTTATTTAATCACCTTTTATGATACAATCGTTCAGCTTTTAAATCTTTTTCTCCCCATGAAATCTTTTGTTGAGTAAATGTAACAGCTTTCTGAATCATCGACTCGTTGCTGTTTTAGTTCCATCGAATGCAATCGCGGCACCCACTTGGAAAAAACCTTTTTCCTGGTCCGATCGACTTAAAATTTTGACACGTTTCAAGCAAAGGTTAGTACTCTAGAAAGACCTGGTTACTGGTTTACTACGAGCGCCATCTCTGGATTAGTCTCGGGAGTTATTGATCGATGTGTTATATATATGCATCTTAAAATTAACATCTAACTAATCTCTTACTCTGAGAACGATCAACTGAGGGTAAAATTAATTCCAGACAGTCACATCCTCTTTAAGCATATAACAATTTATTCTTGATTATAGTTACTCAATTTGTACATTTTATTTACATATGAAATGGGATGGGCAACTGAAATCCTTTTTAAAATTAACAAATTTTCTTTTGTTATTAATTAGTTGAGATAAAGATTAGGACATGTGGTAACCTGAGGTATTTTGTACGAATCAAATTTTGCTAAATGTTTCCTTAATTTGGTAGTAAATTTGATTAAAAAAAAAACTTGTATGATAATAAAATAATTATGTTATGGCATATAAATAATTTTGTTGTACTGACAGCCTTTATGAAAATAGCAAACTGGCTTTTAAAGCTTGTGTTACAAGGAAGGTTCAAAAAGTACCTCTGTTTGAAAATCCAAGTTCCTCTGCATTGCTAATCCAAGTTGCTGTTATCTGTTAAACAGCTCCATAACTAATGGGACTCGGATTAACCCATTGGCTGCCAAATCAAAATTTGATTGGTTATTCATCAAGATGTCACAGTCGGCGAGACCCAATTCATTATATTATACTCTGAAAACCAAACAACAAATAAAACATTGGGTATCTTTTGGTGAATATCCTACAAAAAAAAAAAAAGAGCTAGTTAGTCTCATTGACTGGAAAAATGATTTTTTGGGATGCGAAGAGTGTCCTACTAATGGACTTCAGAAAAAGGGAAAATGATTACTGGACAATATTACTGTTAATTAACCTCATTCCTAACATCCATTCCTGAAACAGGTACTTCTTGAACCTTCCCAGTGCTATATGATTAAGTTTATGTTATGTATATATATTCTTGCTGTATTACATTGTCCAGCTAAGCATTTAAATGTTTATTCCTTTTAATATCAAAAGAAGTGATCTTACTAACGGATAGAATTTTTTTCTTATACTATTTCTTAATTTTTTAAAAATTTCCACAAATTTTCTTGTGTGTATTTCTGCTGATCTGTACTCTTATGCCTGTTTTTGAATGTGCATTCTTTTTCACAGGTGCTACTGTTGGTGCTCTACAAAAGGTAAATTTTTTCAATGTTTTTTTTATGCAAACAGTCAATTTTAGTACTATTTTATAAATTTGCTTCTATATGGGCTTATTATCTTCAAAGTAAAGTTCAGGATTTATAAACGTAAGATGGAGGATTAAAAGAACTGCCTGTTATTTCAAAATGGTTCATCTGAAAAAGTGAGAACACCAGAAACATCATTGCCGTTCGGAATTACTCCGGTTTGTAATTCAGTATTCTGTAACTGTGTTTCACTCTTATAGCAGTTAAAGTGCCCTTTCAGGCATTCTGAAAGTAACAAGTCAATTGAAAAGTCCTTGGCCTACCATAGTAAAACACATGTTTTTGGCAAAATTAGTTTTTTTTATTCAACATAATTCCCTTCAAGGGTGATACACTGATTATAGCGACCCTCCAACTTTTTGATACCATTTTTGTCGTACGGTTTGTCTTTTGCTTCAAAATAGGCCTCAGTTTCGGCGATCACCTTCATTCAACGAAAATTTCTGTTGGGAAAAAAGCGTGGGAAACTGTTGCGTTTTCCCACGCTTTGGAGCGGGTTCATCGTGTGCAGTCCACTCAGATAACTGTCGATTGGACTTCGGAGTGAAACGATGGAGCCATGTTTCATCCATTGTCACATATTGACGCAAAAACTCGGGTTTATTACGCTGGATCATCTTCAAACACTGCTCCGAATCATCAACTCGTTGTTGTTTTAGGTCAAAAGTGAGCTGGCGCGGCACCCACTTTGCACAGAGCTTTCTCATACCCAAATATTCGTGAATGATATGATGTACACGTTCAGTTGATATCTTAAGAGTGTCTGCTATTTCATTCAATTTCAATTTACGGTCATTCAAAATCATTTTGTGCATTTTTTTAATGTTTTCGTCGGTAACGTCTTTTGGGCGTCCACTGCGTTCACCGTCTTCGGTGCTCATTTCACCACGTCTAAACTTAGCATACCAATCCTTGATGGTTGATTTTCCTGGGGCAGTGTCCAGAAACTCGCCATCAAGCCAAGTTTTTGCTTCAACTGTATTTTTTCCCTTCAAAAAGCAATATTTTATCAACATGCGAAATTCCTTTTTATCCATTTATTTCACAATAACAAAAGTTGCTTCACTCAAAATGCTATAATTCACAAACTAATGATCCGACAGCTGTCAAATTTATACATGCATCTTTTGAGGGTTAGGGCTAACTAAAAAACATATGGATTTAATTCTAGTAGCGCCATCTATGTGTTATGCCGGGGACTTTTCAATTGACCTCTTAAGAAACAGCGAAAGCTCTCTCCACAGGGAAGGGGGAATGAACGTTACTTATTGTAGGCGAATTGCTCATACGATACTTTTTGTACTCAGCTGAAGTAAATAGTTCTCTTATTGAATAGAAATTTTTCTTATATTTTCTTTCTTTCCCTTGATTTCAAAGTGGGAACTTAAGTGCTTTTAATTTTTCGTATATTTTATTTACTCTTTTTTTTTTTTTTTTTTTTTTTAATATTCGTATATTTATTTTTTGCGAGCTGTCATGAAGTGTGAAATTGATGTCAGTGGGTAATAAACATTTCCTTTTAGATGTAAGTATTGTGGCTGTCTCTCCACCTGCAATTGGTGCTGGAATCTTCCCTTTCTATTTTGATTTAAAACTAGAAGTAATTTAATCTCTGCCACCCTTCATACCGTACTTTCTCAGTAGGTAAAGGTTAAGGAATGTCTAGTTGTGGTTAGCTCTCAACCTCACTCAGCAACCCAACGGAACTTTTTCCTTCATGAGGCTAAATTATTGCCCTTCCACGTTAATCAAGTATTTGAAAGCTGTTCGTTCCAAAACTATAAAGAAGCTGACTTTGTTTCATTAAATGGTCATTCTCTTCCTGTTTGAGAACTTTATTTCTTTTTCACTCTTTCTAATTTCCAAAAAATTGGTTTCAACTATTTCATTTTCTTATCCTATCACTCAATTTATAAAAGATTTGCAACATAAGTAAAGCATCTTTATCAACCACTGAATAGGAAATATTCCAATTTTGTACATTAATTATATAAAAATATAAATTTTGAAGTTGATATCTGCTGAGATAAAATTTCTGTGATGTATGTCAGTATGTGGTTACATTAAAGGAAATAATTACTTGAATTTTGTGGAAAGTTTGCACCCTTCTCTAATTTCCCTAATTTTAAAAGTAAATTAAATCAAGGCTATTGCTTTTATTAGGAGTCTGAATTTTACCACTAAGACACGTAGATTTTAATATATATATGTATGTGTACACTTATCATTTACATTTAAACAAGATTTTATTTTGATTACAAAACCTTTAAAGTCTTAAGTTTTATTCAATTTGTTTTAGTTAAACCATTATTTGTAACAAAGGTTTAACTCAAATTTAAGAATTACCGCAATAGTTGTAGATTTGAGCCTTGATGCCACTAAAGGACCCGCCATGTAACCGGGGTTGATGCTCGTGAGATCTGTCGAGGCTCAAAGTCCTCCTGATGACTTGGTGTAGAAGTTCTGAGAGGATGGAGGTATCAGCTCTGGTGTCGTCCTCGTCTCTTGACCGAGGCTCAAAGTTACGAGGCTGGTCACCATTAGCCTTCATGTTGATTTCAGTATGACATTAACAAAAACAATCGCATTCATTTAATCTTAAAAATATTTATATATTTTATTCTGTTTCTTACATAAGTAGCTTTGAATAGTAATAAATGGTCACTTAAGTAATATATATAGTTGAGCATTTTGTTTTGTCATTTTAATCTGAAAATTTTTCCTCCAGTTTTAATATATACTTTAAGAGAAATGCAAATTTCTCTTCCACTTTTGGATTTTAAATGTAATGTAAACAGATGATGCACTATGGAAATAAATACACATGCAAAACACATATAAATAACATTTTCTCATAGCTATGTGATTATAAAATACAAACAAGTGTAAATGATAGTAATAAAAAAGAAATGATTTATAATTCCTTCGAATTTTCGTGTTTGCTTACTACTTTACTATCATATTACGGAATAATTTTATACAGATAAATTGAATAGCATGAAAAGCTTAGCAATATTATTATAAATTCAGTGAACAAACTGACTGCAATTTTATATTTTTTCAGTTTCGTGTATGGGGAGGGGAGGAAAGCATCTAGTAAGGTGTAAAGGGTTGAAACGTTAAGCTCCGACTTTGAAAAATGAGCACTGGTGAAAAGTATTTTCCTAAAAGTGTTAACCTAACAGGATCCGGCAATGAAAATGGCTCCCAGTTTTACTTGCTATTAAAATGTACCTCCTGTAAATATAAAAACATAATTAAGGAGAAATAGATATTCATGCATTTCCATGTCTTAAAATAGGCGTTTCTACTTTGACATCTGTTATAAAAACCAGTTACGTTGTGAAATAAGGTTTGTCAGAAATATTCTCCATGCATAACCACTACAAATCTGACATCTTTTATAATCATACTGAAGAAAGTAAGGTTACGTTTGGACTTTTAGACTGATATTCATATTCACCGGAAAAAAGACTATGAGAAAACTCCCTTAGAGCTAGATCTTACGGCAACTGGTCTTATCAGCATATGAGTCCAAACATGACTAGGTAGGTTCTCATCGGAAGAACATTGGATAATACGAACTTATTCTCCAAGCTGGCTGATCTTCGAAGTAGGTTCACATTACTTTAAAGGATGGCTTAACAATTTTAACACGGAAGTCTAGTTTTCTCTAACCATTGATGTCTGTTTCCTAAATTATTTTTATTTCCAAATGGAATTTAAACTGATCCACCCATTTAATTGTATTTATTTTCAATTTAATTAATTTTGTAGTTTTAAAATTTATTATGTATCAATTCAAAAATTTTATTGGGTTTTAATTAGAAAACGAAAAAAGCGCATAAATGATGTGCAATATAAAATACATAAAAACTTTTCGCATTTATAATTCTTCTAAAGAATATTTATGATTGTAGCATGTATTTTTGGCTAATAATGTTGGTCTAATTATTTAAAAATACAGGATCAGGTTTATATACGAGGCGTATTTAGTAAGTAAGTACCCTTTGAAAATAAGTACCCAAAATGGCGTCAGTTGAGAGCTAGTGAAAAAGGAAGACTAGGCACTGAACAACAGAACAGAACGCACATCATTTTTGCGCTATGATGAAACGGTACTTACTTTTCAAATATGCCCCGTATATTGATGCAATCTTTGACATTGCTTCAAATTTCATTCAACTTAAGAATGATTTATGAAAAAAATTTTCTTAGAAATTTCTCTTTATTTTTTATTCTTAGTATTTTATAATAGAAAAGTGATTAAGAGTTGAATATGATTTTCAATTTTTAATATATTTCATGTTTGTAACTTTATTAATGTGAACTGATTAATAAAAATATAGAAAATAATTAAAACAAGTTTATGCACAGATATTGTTTAATGTTTGCCCATACTGTAAACTAAAATAAAACTTATTTATATATTGTTTTGTTTTTTTAGTAAAATATCTAATGCATTATATATTAACAGACTTTTTAGTTAATTTTGTGCAATAGAATGAATCAAAAATTCAAATGAATTTAGCATGCAATAGTAATTATATGTTAAATTCATTTGAATACTTATGAGATTTTGGTTCGAGAAATCTGAAGACCAAGTTGACCCGTGTGGTGACCGGGGATGACAGAATAGTCTCACTGTAGCTCATGCATGTCGTAAAAGGCGACTAAAATGGGTACCCAGCGTCTGGGGGGTATAGCCGGGCACCCTGCCCCTGGGGATTATATCAGGGGACCTCAGGGGCTTACCTACTTCAGGTAAGTACGGGCATCATGACCCCGAGGTACCTTAGTGATCTTTTTCTTTCCCATGGGGTTTACTGTCTTTGGTAAACACGGGTGACACACTCCCGGGATACCCTAGCAATCCTTTTCTATTTTCGACCCTCCTTGTCAACCATATTTACCTTTTTTTCAACTTCATGTCTAGACCACAGTTTAATCTTGTTTGGTGCAGCATGGCCATATCTGGCTCTTGCGCCAATAAACTTTACATTCACTCATTCACTGAAGACCAAGTTAAATAACAGTTTATAAAACTGAACAAGAACAGGTAAAGAACAAAAATTCCCATCTCTGAGTAGTCTTTCACACTGAGGGACGTGTCTGCTTCAGGTGAATGTTGGCATCTCTGACCCTAGGGACTCTAGTAATCTTTTTCCTTTCCCATGAGGCTTACCATCTCTGGTAAACTCGGATGATGTCTCCCGAGATACCCTAGTGATCTTTCTTTATTTTCGACCCTCCTTTTTGTGCACTAATTTATTTCTTTTTTCCAATTTCTCAAGTATCTAGATCACAGTTACACCTTGTTTGGTGCAGCATAGCTATATCTGACTCTTACACCATTTAACTTCTCTATTACTCGCTCTCAAAGAGTTATTTTACCCTTCTCCCATAGGGTTTGTTGTCTGATAAACATGAATGATGCAACCATGCTTAGTCAGATGATCCCTATTTTCTCCTTTTAAGTTTTCATGCTTACCTTTTCATTTCTTGCATTTACAGTCTTGTGTTATCTCATGAATAGTAGGGCCGCAGTAGCCTAGTGATCAAGGTCGTGGACTAGCGGCCGGTTGTTTTCGTTTAGTCGCAGGTTCGATCCTTGGCCGCTAAAGACCCGCCGTGTAGCCGGGGCTGTTGCACGTCAAATCTGTTCGGGGTCCAAAGTCCTCCAGTTGGCGTGGTGTGGATGTTAAGAGAGGGGGTGCCAGCTCAGGTGTCGTCCTCGTCACTTGACCGTGGTTCTAAATTACGAGGTCCGTCGCCAATAGCCCTTGTGTTGCTTCTAGCGCGACATTAACAAAAAACTAAACTAATCTCATGAATAGTTGACACAGTTTAGTTTTAAGTATGCCCTTCTACCAATGAAACCAGTCAATATATTTAATTTGACATAAAATTGGTAAAATATCACAAGGTATCAAAATTGACTGTAATAAAATCTCTAGAACTTGGTAGTCCAAGAAAAGTAGTTGTTTAGATGACATATTTCATCATCCAATGTGCTGAAATGAATTGTTGAATTAAATTTAAGAAATGAGTTATATATGTAACATATTTTAGCCAGAGATAAAATGTACCCCAAAAATTTCTATTTGCTAACCATATTTGGTTGATAAATTTGAATAGTGATTTTTTCCCCCTTATTAAATGCCTGTAACTTAATTTTAAACAATATTGTATTCGTGAGCTTTTAAATTGTTATATTTCTTAAAAAAACATCTGTTCTATTCCCCCTTTTAATTATCTTTAATATTCTGCTCACATTATAAGTATTATTTATATACTTTTCTCTTTCGTTAGACGAATAATTTACTATATGTACTTATAGGAATTTCCTCATTCTTTACCAAAAAATCTCTATGAAAGCAGTCTGCATCATTTTCCAAAATCGACTGTAGAAAAAGGTATGTTGATTCCTGTTTCGTCTTAACAGTCTGAAGTATTATATTTGTAATTAATGTTGTCCATTTTAGAATTTTGGTAGTTTAATATTTTCAGCCTGTATTTTAAAGAATTTATAATTAAACAAATGAATCATTAATCAAGGTCTTTTTGCCCTAAGAAAGGTACATGTAAAAACTTCCAGTTTTACAACCCTCCAGTAACTATTTCTTGATCTGAAGATCAGTCACACTATTTTTTATTACGTAAGTTTTTTGAAGAAGTTGCGGCAGCTGAACAATGCCAAAAGTTAAACTGCCATAACTTGTCCAAAAAGGAATCCCTTTTGGTTTAATTGACAAGAGCTCTGTAAAAAGCGAATGGACAAGTTTCTTTAGGTTCTATGGTCAAGGATATTTCCCAAAGGTGGGACATAGTATACAACTCCCTCCAAAAAAGAACAGGTATTAGATTGATCGATTTAGGTTTTTTTCTGTATGAAGGAAACTCGAAAGTTCCATTTAGAAGTAATGATTTAAAAACAAACAAACATAAGCTTGTCTATTCTCATTAAAGTAGGTGGCTGCGGTAGCGTAGTTGTCATGGTTGCGGGCAGCAGTTTTTGTTTGAGCCTTTATACCACTAAAAGCACGCCATGTAGCCAGAGTTGATGCACGTTAAATCTGTTGGGTTCCAGAGCCCTCCTTTAGCATAGTGGGGAAGTTAGGATAGGTGGTGCCATCTCGGGTGTTGTCCTAATCACTTGACCGAGGTTCAAAATTACGAGGTCAGTCACCAATTGCCTTTGTATTGCTTCTAGTGCGACGTTAATGAAACCAAACCAAACTCATTAAAGTCTAATATATAAAACTAGACATCATGTTTTTAATTATGTACTTTGAAAGTGTGTTTATATTTGCAAATTCTTACAATGGCGAAAAATGTCTTAATGCAAACCTAGTTTGTGTTGGCCTGCCTCTAAAGTAGGCCTTTGATAATTGAATTTAATATTAATGCCACATCAACAGAGAAAGACAAATTCCAATACTTTAAAATCACTATTTTATTTACAACATTAATTAACTTATTTACAATACATTATTAGCCAAAGTCTCATCACAATCCATGGCCAAACATCCAAGAAGCCAGCCAGTCCGTCAGTCATCCCACTTCAGCCATCTATATATAATCTAATCAGATCTCCTTTATATATATTCGGGAATCTGCATTCGATACCGTCAACCTGACAGTTAAAAATCGGCATCCAATGAAAAACAACCTCATATGACGCAATAGAAAAAAAACACCGTCGAATGCAAATTCCCAATTCCATTGCCAGATGCGTGGGATGACGTCATATCGGAAAACGTAATTCTGCTTGATTACCGCGATATGACAACAGTTTGTATGAAAAATGAATTTGGTAATTTAATTTATTCTGTTTTATAATGTGGTATTTCGATTTCCATGTTTGAGTTGAAAATATGAAGTAAAAAAAACAACTTTTTTTTTATCTTTTGAGATGCTTTTCTTAAAATAAAAATATGTAGTACAAAATAGACTGCTTAAAGGTGACATAATTTCATGTTTCTTTTTCAAATGATTTTTATGAAATATTTAATAAAACTGGGATGCATTTCTTTACATAGTACAGATGTATAGATTAAATTATTCTACATTGTGTCCTGACCACATTATAAAATGTTATTAGCAATATCAATCGTATTCAAATTGATGATATTTGCAGCTGAGTTTTTTACTCGTAAAATTGCAATTTACAAACTAAAATCTTCTCTATGGGGTTAAGATAAATATAAATTGTCTATCTTGACAAAAATATAAAGAATTAGATGGATCGATATATTTGCTTTGAATTTTACAGCATCGTATATTTGATTTACTGGTATTTGCTGCTGCTGATATGGGTAGTTTGAAATACATGTAAACTACAAAGCTTTTACAGCCTTGTTGCAGAAAATAATTCTTTGTAGATGAAAAGAATTCAATCCTACAATTATCCTTTGCAAAAAAAAAAGGCAAATGAAATCTGTGAATTCTGGAACAAAGTTATTTATTTTTTACCAAAGTAATTTTAATATTTTTGTATCGAATGGTAGATGGGAGGACATAAATGCATCTAAAGAATTTACTTCCAACACTGAGACATGGAGGTTGAAGTGTTCTTGCTTTGGGTGTCAGCAATTTAGTTCCAATTATTGGAGTCGAAAATTGCCATCAATTAATATTGTGCAACTGAAATGGATCTTAATGTTAGGTATTTATGCTTGATAATGATCCTATAAATAGATTGCCGTAAGTATACGACTTTAGATCTTGTAATAATACTCTTGAATTGAGGAAGGTTTCCTCCTTATTCATCTGGTATCAATGCCATGGTATATTTATGCAAAATTCGTGCTGAGAATGTTTGAACCAAGTCAACCTCGAATTTGGTCAAATCTAAGCGCAAAACAGACTCAGAGTAATTATTCAAGCTAAAGGATATCCTACAGTTTATTTACTATCAAATGCTAGTGTGGCATTTTAGATGTGCATTGTTAAAATTTTACGAGTTTTATATTTTTACATGTAATTTTGTCTGGTAAGTTTTCCTCTAAATAGCAAATTACATATCTATTTATTAATTAATTTAATTATGAATTTTTGACTATGAGGTCTGTAGTGTAAGATTGTCACTGCATGAATACACCAACACTCACTGGAAACAGGTAAGAGACAAAATTATTTAATGGTAGGTTGTGAAATATTATTTGAAGCTTTTTTGGATTTTATTAATATATGTAGTATTGAAACACAAAACTTGCGTAGAAACAGATTATAGTGAAAATTGAATAAATAAATATGTATATTTTACTATATATATCAATCAATAATATTACTGGCCCAGGGGCATTAAATTTTTTGATATCAACTGCTTCTATAGGAATGTCATATGTTCGCTAAAATGCCATTGTGTTACAAGTATGGCAGGATTCTTAGTTTGCACCATTTGTCGGAATGGAACACATAGAGATAAATTTTTCATACTGATAACATTATATTAAGCGTAGTAATAAGTTTTAAAGCCTCTTTCAGAGAAATAATTGCTTGAAAAACTATATAAATAATCTCTACTTCTTCTAGTAATGGTGATTCTAAATGTAATGTCAATGAAATTTTATTGTTAGTTCCTGCTTTTGGGATTGTCTGTTGTCTACTCTAAAAAGCTTAGTTTTTTAGTCGTATGTCATCCGCAAAGGAAAGTGCAGGTTTCAGCGATCTATAGAAATTCCTTTCTTAACCCATTCAAAAACAAGGGCGAAAGGAGAAAGAACTGCTTCTCCAGACCTGCATGCTCTGAAAGTGTACATACGCACAGGACCAGTCTATTTTCTTTGTTAAGCCTAATTTCGTATAAAATCATCCTTGCGATTAAATACACTGAAACTTACAGATTATTATCATTGATAGCATCTAAATATATGGTAATAAAACTTTTCTGATATTTAAAAAAATATATTTATTTTTGATAAAATAAATTTCATAGCAACGAAAGTAATAAAAATTACAAAAGAATATTTAATATTAGAGTATTTAAAATATAGATTAAATATTAGAGAATTGAGTACAAATATTATAAAATAAATGAAATAAAATTACTAAATATTACTTGAAACGTATAATACATTTCAAAATTCCCCTGATCCAAGAACAAAAAACTGGAACCAAAAGCGGATATTGGAGGTCAACATTCTGTGGAACGATATTTGAAAATATAACGGACTTCAACCGCCATCTAGTGACCGTTAAAATTTCAAATAAAACGTTCCAATTTGGAATCACACAGTGTGATCATGAGCCTGGTTACAAGCAAACACCTGCCACAAATACGATACTGTGGGTCGTAAAGGGAGAATCGTGTAACCATGTTATACTTGATCACGGTCCCGAACGGGTTAAACCATACTTGTAAAAAGAAGGGGGGGTCCTTTGTTTTATGGGATTAGGTCCAAAATAAAGTAAACTGTAACGATGATGGTGTTGAATTATTGTATATTGAATCATGGTAACATCTTCTCAATCCATATTGTTTTGCAAAGTTTTTTTTTTGTGTGTGTGTCTTTGATGCTTTCTGTGTTTGTAAAATTTTCACACTTAGAAGTTGCGTTCTTAAGCAGATTCTTGGAAATTTGTTTCTACTTGGAGACTGAACAGGTAGATACCGATTATTCTCTATGTATGAGGGTGCAGGAGGAAGTGGATTAAACTTTTCTGAAAATAGGATCTTCTAGTAACATCTTCTCAAGTGTTCAGGGATATTTGGTCTCGAAATATTTGGAACATCAATTGGTGCAGGTGTTGATGAAGCAGAAATTGGTGGCTTACGTGTTTTTTTTCTCCCCCTTTTAAATCTTAAGGTGTAATTGAAACATTTGAAGGACTAGAAGTTTTTTGTTCTAAAAGAGAGTCTACCATGGAAATTTCAAGAATATTGATGCTTCTTCATTTGTTTTTTCTTCAGGTGAAGAATATCATATTGCAAATCTTGTGGAGCAAATGATGGGTCCTTAACATCATCATTTTCAAAATCTGAAATATCAATATCTGATTCATCAGTATTCCAGATATCTTCAAACCAGTTTAGGAAACCGGGTGAAAAGTTGAAAGAAATTTTTTTATGGGTATATTATTTTAAAAACTAACAATTGTTTGAGCTGAAGTGTTTTCCACATTATTATTATTGTAAAACTAATAATAATAATGTGGTTTCATCAATTTTTACTATTTACTCTTAGAACAAAAGTTATTTTTTATCTTTATCCAAGTCTAAAAAAATCACTATTACCATTTTCAATTTAACAATAAAAAAAAATTAATTCTACATATAAATATATAGAAACTTAAATCTAGTTATTAATTATGTATACAAAGCTAAGCTCTAATATATGCCCTAATTATAGTTTCAAATCAAGTGATTTTCAAAAGCCATTGACCCAAACATCGAAATAATAGTGTTCTAAATCCGGAGTGGGAAGATTTGACTGTTAAATTAATACCATATAAAAACGCCACTTTTAGGAATTCAGTAGTATGTTTAATAATTTTCGACGATACATATAATAAAAAAAAAATATGAACACTTATTGATGGGTTTCGCATCTTTCTTTCGTGATATGCCATTTTCATTTGACCGTAAACAAGCTATGAATAAAATTCTGTCTTTAAAATTGGTTTTTTTTTTCCTGTACTGCTACTATTAATAAGGAAATTAACAACATCTGGGTATCAATATTGCCTTTTATTTAAATTGGCGGCTGTTCTTGAAAGTGCTGTTTAGTGTCTCCTACAGGCGACGCCAGGACTGAGGAGGTTAAACTGTTCTTTATTTTTTACCGTACATTTTGTTGCAAAACGGCCCATTTTATCACAGTTATGACATTTTACATTTCGTTTCTTATTTGAATTTTCTGACTAACTAAACAGATTTAAACAACTATCAGATTTATCGGGAAAAAACTGCATAGCAAATTCATTATTAGTGCTGATAAAAATATATTTACATAACGAATTTAGGCGATCATCTTCCGACAGCAGTTCATTTAGAACATTTTCAAAGTAAATTGGGACTCCTCAAAGCGATAAATCAACTGAACTATACCTCTATTCTTCAGGTAATTCAGTTAGAATGGCTGCAACCACTCTGAAATTGGTGGTCTTGCGTCACACAGCTGTTGAATAATAATCCGTAATCTTGCTCCGAAAAAAATATAAATCTTCACCTTTCTGCAATTGACATTCCAAGAACTGGTCGGTCAGTTCTATGATTCTAGCTCTTGAACTTGAGCTGAAATGTTTTTCTAGTGTGGTCCAGACAACACTCTGATCTCCTGTTCCCATCAATAATGGACAAAGTATTTTGCTCACATTAAATTAGATGGGCGAATATGCTTGAGATGTCTTCCCTGCGTAGTCAGTAGTATCCTTATTCTCTGCCTGAGTCAGTACATCTGGATCTTTCGTCTTCACCTTTATGATCAGAATAGGGCTACACACATTCCCAAAGGTTTCCCTCGTAAGTAGTATCCTTATGTCTTCTTTCCATCTGGCACAATTAGATGTATTAATTTTAGCTTTTGCTCAAATTTGGTCTTTATTCTGCATATTGTGACCTTCTATTACATTCTTCTCTATCGCAGTAGGCATGATCCTTGGCTCATAACCTTCGACGGACCTGTGCTGGCCATAGATAAAATAAGCCACAACAAACTTAAAGCAGAGTGAAAACAAATGCCTATATCTAAAATTAAGTTTTGTTTAAAATAAAAAAGTACTGAGTCATATATCAATATCTCTTCATTACGGACTTATTAGCAAAAATTATACAGGAGGCGGTCAACGCTATTCGGTTATCATATATTATAGAAATCTGCATTCGATCCAGTCAAATAAATCGAGAATAATAGGTAATCATAAAAATCAACTCGTATGACGTAACAGAAAAACGTAATCCCTGATGTAAACAAATGTAAATCCCTGATGCCTCATTGCCAGAAATGTGGAATGACATGTCGACGATAATTAAAAATTAAGTTGTTCATTTCTGCTCAACTCAAGTTATAACATTTTTCAGGCACAAGCTAGAAGATAAAATGTTCCATATGACTTTTATTAGTTGCTGCGCTGGAATTAACATCAGCGGATTCGT